>JAOBRD020645373.1:0-15192 GCA_027575215.2 Hydrozoanthus sils
AATTTTTTTTGCATCTGCCGCAAATGTGTTTAGACACATCAAAAGCGAGGAATGTTTGAAGAGTTCCATTTATTTGTCGAAAAACAGCTTTCGTACGCAAAATTTGAAAAACAATGCAATTCAAGCTAGGTACCGAGCTAAATCTTAAATTTGTTAAGCTTATATATTTATCCGACTTCTTTCTACTTTTTATATGAACGGAGTTGAGAAACGAACGAGGAATTAAAACGAGTCTCTCAGAATTTTATGACAAAAGAACTGTTTTAAAAAACAAATCTATTACCAATTTAAGTCGGCCGAGTGTGCACAGCTTGATGAACAGCCTCTGCAACCAGATTCATTCATCAGATTCCATCAAGCAGCCGTGATACTGTCCCAATCCAGATCCAGAGCACATGAAGTTCTATTGTTACGGATAGCGTAAAGCTCGACGGCATGTTCTTGGGATTTACTATCCAAATCGTCCAAATGCCGGAATTTGTTTTCTCCCAAACCCAAACACACGAGGTCGTTTCAAAGTTGTCTCAAGACGATTTCACTAGTTATTTTTTCCGGTTTCTACTTGAAAGCTTTTAAGAATATATTGCCTAAGCTACTGAAAATAAGATTGTTTTGTAATTCCTCTAGGAACTAAGGTGACTGTTGGCCTTTTCTAATGGCAGATTTTCCCTCGATTCACGACAGTTCAAATTCCAACTCCATGCGATGATGTACATATAAGGAGAATTTGGATGTTGATAAATATTACGTTGCGCGTCTCTTTGCTTTTCATATTTGTATAAAAGCAATAAAACGCATTTTCCGTGCCGTGTAATTTCTTATTGCACTTGGGAGGGGGAGGATGTTGGTCGAATAGAAAAAAAACTGGAAAGTCACTCGCCGCCTTTCAATTTTTTTTTTTTATCAATTGTCCCAACATCCCCGCCCCATCGTGCGAAAAAAATTACACGGCACGGAAAATCTGTTTAATTGCTTAAAAGGTGAATAAAATAACACCGTTTGCCTTTGCGAATAATTCCACAATAAGTATCAAAATTGGTGGTGGGGGGCTATATCTATATCTCCAGCCTCCCCTTCAACGTTTCCCGAGGTTGTGAAATATCTAAATATCCCTTACGAAAATTTCATTCTTGTTCCGTTGAGTGATTGTGTAAGTGGCTATTTTCCCTTTTGTTAAGGGTTGATCCCATTTGCTCGAACAGTCGATGTAAAGTTCACTTAGAGCCAGACCTCTGATTCGTCCCCAGGGCCTCATTTTCGACTCAAAAATACGAAAGGGAAAAACGAATAAAACTTTAACACACTGAAACGTCTTCGTTTGCTTCGACTATACTTTCAATTTATATTCTAAACAAAACAGCATTAAACGTAAAGTCTGAAATTGAGAAAGTGGTGCCTAAACAAAATTTTAAAGTTAAACTAGCAAAAGTTAGAACTAACTAGAGTCAACTGGTTAAACTCTTTTTGTATGATACGCTCATAATTTTAACTCTCGCGAGGATTCGAGAACAGGAAAAAATAACAAATTAAATATTCTTGCAATTAAACGAAAGTCATAACAATGCTTTTACAACGCTAACAGAACACCTGTAATCCATTCAACTTGTCAAGACGTGGAGGTCGAACTGTTTTGCATCTGATCTTAAACTACTATTCGCAGATTCAATACCAGAGTAAAATCAAATTTAATTTCAAATTATCAAGTGTTGTTTAATCAAGATTGCCTAAGGTCTGTCTATCTTGCTATCTCTCTATCTGTACATTTAGTGTATTGATGTAAACGCAAAGCTATTAGACTGCTTGCAGTCCCTTGTTTTGGCAAATGTGCGTACTGACAAGAAGATAAGACAAAAGTGCTTTGGCGAACGTCCTATTAAGTGCGCGTCTTATCACGTTCAGTGCAACACAAGGGGACTTACCGCTATTTTGGGGAAAATGTCAATATTTTTAGGGTACTATTTAAATCGAGAGATATATTCTTCATGTCCAGGTACTTTTTTAAGGTATTTCCTGACAAATTACCCGTTTAACCTTGGAGTACCCAGCCCCTCCCTCCTCCCCGGGCTTTTATTGTGTCTTTTGCAATCTCCGTGCATAGGGACATTTGTCAAAGAGTGAATACAACAACTGCACGTTGGAATGCACCGTGTTGGCCTCCTGTATGCCGTCATCTTCAAACTTACAACGTGAAAAATTAGTTTTAGATCATTTTTCTATGACTACGCTAACGACCAACAAGGTTTTGTAAGAAGTCTTTTATTTTTATAAAAAAAAACCCAAACTTTCAAAGCCTTTTTCTGTTCACAAAACGTAACTAGAACAAAGGGAAGGGTAAACAAGCCAGACATGATCGAAAAGGGCAAACCAGAGAGGAGCCTTTTGTAAAGACGTCGTCTTCGATGATGCGGTCTTCGTTCCTTAATCGAACCCTTTCATTTCCAACGGTCTAGGTAAGAGCAGGTTAGCTAAAATTTTAACGAAGAACGCAACAACTTCGAGTTTTTTCCCAGACATGTTTCAGCCAATAATCCATTGCCTTAATCAGTGCAACGACAAATTGTACATCTACAAACAATTGGAAAAATCACGGGTTTGTAGAGATGAATCCTCTGAGGGTTGATTTGAGACTCTAGACAAAGCAACAATAGCGTAGAGTTAAAAACTAAGGAGGCCTTGCATATTTTAAGGGAAACGCCACCACTCAACCAACAGCTCTACCATGTAAATCTCAAGTTATTTTTGTAACTATTATGTTAATATTACCTTATATATTCTCACTCATTATACAACTTGTCATTGCACTGATGATGGCAATAGATTATTTGCCGAAATACGTCTGCAAAACAACTCAAAGTTTTTGTGTTCTTCGTTAAAACCTACTAATTGTATTCTCTTTTGCCCTTCGCCTTCCTCGTTCCTTTCAAGTAAATCAGACACTCGCGGCTGTGTTAAGAGCAACTGTCAACATGAAACACGAATGGTCAACGTTGGACCCACAGACAAGACAATGAACAACCGAAGAGAATTCTGGACGACTCTGTACCGGAAGCGTGCGCCTATTACAAAGGGGCGGCAATCATATTTTCGATAGAATTTGAGATGTTCCCACACTCGCATCAGCTTGTGCTCGCTTCGCTTGTGCGACGAGTGTTTAAAATTTGTTGTATGTGAGTAGGCTGCTTATCCATGAAATTCGCCATGCTAGCGCTTAGCACTGAAAGTTATTTTTTCTTTACAAATCTTTCTTTTGTTGAAAGGAAGTTGCCTCGCTGGTATACGCTAAAAGACTTATTCTATTTTAATTTCATTGGATAGTGGTATCTACCTCGCGCCGATATTCCCCCACTAACCATATCAATTAAAATAGAATAAGTGTTAATTAACCAATAGCTCGGTCTTTACCGGGAAATATCAGACCGAGGTCTTGATGTACGGGCCGAGCGTAGCGAGATTCACACCACAGACCGAGGTCTGAGATTTCCCAATAAAAACTGAGCGAAAAAGGCTGATAAGCTCTATTTGGCACTTAGTTAAAAATCAACATTAGAACGGCAAAATAAAAAAATTATAATGCCCGCGTGCATTACAAGACAGTCCTGCTCTCTCATCGTTCAATCAGGTTGCATGATTCTATCTGGTCATACAATAAAAGACGAGCCAGTCAAGCCGTCTAGTTTGTACGAACGTTGTCACTACGAAACGACAGATGTATAATAACACAAACCGCAAACGACAAAAATATTGGTTGGGAAACGAGAAAAAGTTTTATTGCACAGAATTCTTTGGTTTACTAGAAAACAGAAGTTCGACTTTTTCCAAAAGGTGGTGCAGCCTTGGACTTGCACACTAGTTTCTCATCAGCACGTTTCCAGCGTTCCATTCTTATAACTGTCACGACAATCAAAAGGGTGGTTTTTTTTAAAAGCAACAATAAAGAAACTAAGAGGCTTCTTGTCGCACGTGTGTATGTGTATTAAACCGCTACTTGTTCTCGGAGTAGCTGTAAAACCCTTCTCCAGTCTTACGGCCCAACTTGTTCCGTGCCACTAGATCGGTCAATAGTTCTGACGGCTTGAACAGATCTACATCCGGGTATTTCTCGTGCCAACCTTGTGGATAATAGTAGCAGTTAGTACATACAAGTATGTAGAATATTTCATGAACAATGGGTAACAAGCCCACACCGTTCCCTCTACTACCACTATACCATACCAAACAATGAATTGTAAATACCACATCGTCACCATTACTACAATCATACCATACCACATGAAAAATGAGTGGCAGGCTCACTCATACCATACCTCATAAGAAAAGGTGGTAAAACGACTCATACCACACCTCATGCAAAATTTGTGGCAAGCTCACACATACCATACCTCATGAGAAGTGGGTGGTAAATCCACTCATACCTATTCCCATGCAAAATGGGTTGCGAGCTCACACATACCATACCTTATGCGAAATGGGTGGTAGACCCACTCATACCATACCTCATGAGAAAAGGGTGGTAAACTGACTCATACTATACCTCATAAGAAAAGGTGGTAAAACGACTCATACCACACCTCATGCAAAATTTGTGGCAAGCTCACACATACCATACCTCATGAGAAGTGGGTGGTAAATCCACTCATACCTATTCCCATGCAAAATGGGTTGCGAGCTCACACATACCATACCTTATGCGAAATGGGTGGTAGACCCACTCATACCATACCTCATGAGAAAAGGGTGGTAAACTGACTCATACTATACCTCATGAGAAATGGGTGGTAAATCGACTCATACCACACCTCATGCAAAATTTGTGGCAAGCTCACACATACCATACCTTATGAAAAATGGGTGGTAAACCGACTCACACCATACCTCGTGAGAAATGGGTGGCAAACTCACTCATACCATACCTAACGAGAAACGGATGATAAACCGACATATACTATACCTAATGAGAAATGGATGATAAACGGACTCATACTATACCTTATGAGAAATGGGTTGCGAGCCCACACCGTTCCCTCTACTACCACTATACAATACCTCATACGTAACGATTGGCAAAACGCATTCCCATTACTGCAACCATATAACAAACTCATAAGAAATGGGTGGCCAAACCAATACCACTCCAACTACTACCATTTTTAAACACCTCGAGAACAATGGGTGGCATAGCCATCATAAAATGCTGAACACTCACCACACCTCGCGCGTTCAGTAAAGGTTAAAAAAGACGGCAGTTTGAAAGTTCACCGTTTTGTAGGTTCCAACTGCTTTACCTCGTCAAGTTGACAGAGAATATTGTAAAACACGCAGACTGGTACAAATTAAAGCTAGCTATTCACTGACAGTTAACTGAGATATAACACTTACCATCAATAATAAACTTTGTTGTATCAAGGCCTACGTAATCAGCAAGCTCGAAAGGCCCCATGGGATATCCTAAATGAGTCAAGCGTTAATTGACGTTAACAGTTTTCGTTTCTTCCACGCATGTTAAGGGACCTTAAACATCGCAAACGACAACGCAAACGACGAGGACAGAGATCAACAAAATAAATAGAACAGACCCCCCAACAGCTGCACGCTGGAATCCACCATGCGGGTTAACTGCACGCCGCCGTCTTGAAAATCAAAACGTGAAAAGCTCGTTTTGAAGTTTTGGGGAAATGCAGCGACAACGACCTAAAAGACTTTTTCAATCTTCATTTACTTTTATCTTTTTTGTTCACCAAGCATAACTTGGATAAAAAAGAAAGCAAATTAGCGATACGTAATCGAAAAGGGAAAGCAAGTGTGTTTTTGGTAATCCGTCATCGTGTAGTTGCCGTCCTGCTTAAGATACCTGGCTTGAGAATGGCGCTAAGAAAAATACTCTCGCTCACCAATTCTACAGACCAGGTAATGAGCAAAAAGTACCCTTTCAAGATAAATTTAGTGTACTGCATACGCGAAAAAAGAAGATTTTGCCCTCGATGTCATAAACACGTAATCGCATGATTCTGTGTAAAACTTTTAATTTCGCTTGTGTTTTCATTTTTTACCATTTTTCTCTCGTAGCGAAGCCACTCAGGCATTTAAGGAAAAAATGAAAACACTCGTGAAAGTTATCTTAAATTTTATTTGCCCCATGCAATTTACCTATACTTATTTATAAATTTTTATATAATCTAGTTCTTTGGCTGCACGAATAAACACAGAGAAAATGTTATAACGGAATTCCGACGATCTTTGGTTATCAGTACAATCACAAGCACCGTTTAATCTTGGTAAAGACTGCAATAAGCAGAGTTAAAAATATGTCTTCGTCGGTCGAACGCATTTCACTAATTTCACCATGATAATTATACTAAACGGAAGAATACAAAGAATTTAGTTCGTGGGGCAAGTTACGCCTAAATTGGCTCTACGGTATCTCAAGAATGCAATTCATCCTGACTCAAAACTAATTATCCTCTATTAAGTCTGAGGTCAGTATTATTCTTGAACTGTAAACAGAACACAGAACGGATTTAATAGATGCATGCTTCCGTTGGTAATCACGTTTACATTTGCTGCTGCACACAGTGACACAGCATTAGCAGCAGCATCTACGAATAAGTTCACTTTGTCGACTTTCAGATATGTTTTTATGACAAAAATCTGAGTTTTGTCAGCGATTTTGTTTTGATTTTCCCCAGTTGGTTGATACAGCTGGACTAAATGAGGAATCTGTAAAAAAAAAAACTCATTTAGCAACTGCCTGAAAGAATTATTAACACGAACTTTTTTGCCTGCGTCATAAACAATCTAAACCCTAATTAAGCCCGCAGTTGTTTTTGACGGGAAGCCGTGAAACGTCTGCTCGCAAGCAATTAAAACTTTTGCGCAACAGGACAAAACTTTTATAATAGCAGCAAAGAGTTTAGACTTTTGCTGCTATTGTAACGCGTTGACGTTACTTTACTAAAATCCTCTCTTGTTATTTGATCGGATAGTAACATGTTTCATGACAGGAGCCAAGGAGTATAGCAGATCAACTTGATTGATCTTTCAATAAATACCCGTGCCGAGATAAGCGTTACTCTTTACCAAACCCTAATAAATACACGCTTTTTTTCAAAGAACCCTGGAGTAAATTTGGCCGAGACTCGTTCTCAATATTTTCGTTTGGTTGGATCCTACCATTGTTCTTTTTTCTATGTGTGGTTTAAGTCGACTAGAAACTACGCCTAAGTTATCGCAACAAATTATAAAGAAAATCTGAATGCAGGGCTATTACAACAACATCATTTTTGGGCAGGTTTCTTGGCAATATATTCCGGGTAGCCGTGCTACTCTTTATCAAGCCAAAGCTGGAGCTATTTATCCAACGCTCTTTATCCAGCTTTGGCTTAACAAAGAGTAGCACGGCTACCCGAAATATTGCCAATAAACCTGTCCAAAAATGATGTTGTTGTAATAGCCCTGTATTCAGGTTTTCTTTATACACACCGAGAGCGATGTCTGTTACATGCATCTCTAAACAAGAGATCCAACATCCATTTTACCTTGCGTCGTGTGGTCCTTTGCATTCAAACGACTTTAAGAAATTATATGCATGTGTTGGATACGGATTGGACACCAATTTGGTCAATCTGATCCCGATCTGAGCCCCGTTCTTATAAAGTTATTTTATATAACTAAAAGCGTGTAATACTGCAAACCCGAAGAGTATTGCCAGCCTCAATCGCACAGCTGTAGTAAACAGCCATGTCTAGAAAACACTGTTTAAAATGTTGATTTTTATCTTAATTTCCTTAACTGAAAAGCGGTCGAGAGTTTTTAGGCGTGTTGTTTATTTCGTAAAAAACACAAAAGCCTGCTGGAAGCAATGAATTACCTACGGCACAACTGGTTGGAGTCATCAAAAACAAGAACTTTACCAAGGTGAATTAACTCAAAAGGTCAATAACTTTACTCATAAGACATAATAATCAGTCAGTCTAAGCAAACCAACCGTTAATGGCTAAATTGCTCCTGTAAAAATTATCAAAACTTTCCTAAACTGTCCAGAAAGAGTTTAGCGTCGGTCGAAGAGGCTAGAAGATTCTAAAAATAATTTCGAAAGAGGGTTAAGAACAATTCCGTGCTTTCCATTCAATTTATTTGGTTGTCATGGCTCATTACACAGCGTTCTATTTACAAATTGAGTTTACTGTATAGTTAATCGTACGGGGGCTGCATAACAACGAGTTTGAATTCATAAAATAGTTGCATTTTATCCTGTGTTTAATGAAAACAAACCCCCAGGGTAAACGCTACTTTCTGGTAACCCACAACAACTCGACGGCAAAATTATTGCATGGCTCATTCAAACAAAAGTTTTATTTTTCTTAACAGAAATTCTTGTCTTGATACAGCAAAATTAAAACCCTAATTTAGCAATATCTTTTTTTTTCAGAACCAAATTTTCCTGCGGTCAACTTAGTTTTAAAAGCTTTGATAGAGAAACTTCGATTCATATATTTCCACAGTTCTTTTTTTAATAATTTTAGCAACAGATCTGTAATGTACGAGGTATTAGCAGAAAAACTCGAAAATGTTTCTGTTTAATCTACAGGTCATGAACCCGGTGAAAATTCAACATTATAAAAGTGTTCTAAGTTCTGCTGCTCAGCGACTTCTTCTCATCTTTGTTATATTCAAGCGCTGTATTATTTCTGCAAGAACCATGGTGTGAAACAGAATTTTTATTGTTTAGAATAACTTCAATCATCAAACCAAAATTTGATTATGAATGGCGAGCAATGAGCTTTCCTTCTGCCCTTGTTTAGTTGTTACTCTTTAAAAGTATCTACCCAGAAAAAGTAAAAGGTTATTTAAATCTGCAGAACGATAATTTATGCTGTAACGGCTTTTCAACTCCCTAACAAACTGTCTACGAGGAGGCGGCACAAGAAACAAATGTTGCGAAATGACAGGTTTAAACAGTTTTGTTAGTCAAACCCTTTGTCTCAGCTCCAAGAGACTAATCAAAATACATTGTCTTGTCTTGTTAATTTTAAAAAGCACCGATAAAAAGCTAAGATAAACAATACATTACAGCCAAAAGAACTCTTATCAAAGTTATGCACGGCATCTCGACTGAGTTGGCAACGCTTTTTGACAAAGTTTGTTTTTTCTTGTCTGAAGTAATAAACTCGGACAGACACAATATCGTCCAGCTTGAATCACTGTTTCAATATTTTTATACTTCTAAATGGAATTAAACGCTTTCATATACTCCAAACACATGAAGTATTAATATTTCCAGAGCTAAGCTTAGTCAAACAATTAAATCAGTTTACACAATGCTAAGTTGGCGGGTAAACAAAATTAACGCATTTTAAATCATTCGCAATATTTGCTTACCTGGTACTTAGGGAATTTTACAAATACTAGGATGAAATAATGGTAGAATGCAAGTTCTCTGCTGACGATACTCGCCAGACTGCTGAGTCAAGTATTTGGCTACAAAACGTCATAAATCTAATCAAGTAGTCAAATAAACCGAGTTTGACTCAGATATCATCCAAGTTAACAGAGACTCGCCTGTTCCATTGATTCACCAGCGAGTTAACGCTTTCACGTTTAACTACTTCTGTTGCACCATCCTGCTCATCAACAGACGGAGCCGTTTTGACTTGATCTTTTAAAACGTTTTTTTCTTCGTTCATGTCCAACACAAATGTTTTGACAGTTCTCTTCTGGTGTCCAGTCATTTCCAAATGGTCTTTTCCTTGGGGAGTCACGACCGTCGGTTGTTGCGTGACATAAGAATCGTCTTCTCTTGTCGTTTTCGTTGTCTTGAGAGTCGATTTCATGTAAGTTTTATAGTTAAACTTCTCCGGTTTGGCAGGAGGTTGCTCTCTAAGCGGTGGGGCTCTGTAGACAGTTCGTGTAGGTTTTGGTTGCGCGTTTGGAGTTTTCTTTTGTTGGGAACTTTCGTTCAGTGTTTTGAACAACTCATCGGGAAGACTAAAGTTTCTGCTGGGTGCCTCACTCGCCGAGAACGACTCATCGATGACATTTTTAACTTCCTCATCAGTGCTTAAACTGCTCTCTTCTTCAAAATCTTTAACAACGCAAGCCCTTGCTGGGCTCTTTTCACTAAAAACATCTTCCTGACAAGAAGCAAGTTCTATTTCTGGTCCCTTTTGATCTGACTGCGGACTTTCTACTTCTGCACTAAAATAAAGCCAGCTCTCGGGTAGTTCTTTAGGTGAGGACTGCACGAACTGCACAGGGGTTTCTGATACTTGTTCTTCACTCACAGGTAACTTCTGAGCCTCGCTCTTAACAGGAGATAAATGTTGCTCACCTGATGTTTGTAGACTGTATTCGGCCCAGCTTTGTGGTCGCCGATTTTGCGCCACCGCCACTCCGACCTCCCCAGAACTTTTTCCATCCACAGATTTGTAAAAAGGCCTTGCAGTGGTCACTCCAAAGGGTTTAGCGCCAGCTCTATACGGTTTAGCGGACCGCCGCAAAAATCCCGAATTTCCACCTTCGCTGCTTCCACTTGTTTCGCTTTCTCCGCTCGTATCGGACTGAGATGAGCTGCGCCGCTCGCGCTCCGTTTGCGACTGGGCCAATAAATCATCCCGAGTCACCGCTTGCTCAAGAATCGGTGCTTGTTGTTTAGTGTCTGCCAAAGGAACGAACGGTTTTGGGTACGTGCCTCCAGCATAAGAGTGACGAAAATAATTCGGAACCTGTCCGATTTTGGGCTTGTTTCGTCTAATCACGGGCGAAGGGTCGGTACTTGCGTCTGTTGGTGGTCCGTCCATCTCAGTTGGTTTCGACGGGTTTTGCTGTGGAACAGACGGCCCATAAACCATCTCGACTGATACTTTTTTCGACGGTGCCTTGCGCAGCTCGCTGTCCATTTCGGCTAGCTTTTTCCGAATATTGGCGACGTCAGCGCGCGTACTTGCACTGTCCGCACGAACACGGTTGAGCCCTCTTGTGTGCGCCTCGAGCTCTGTCACTTTACCCTGCAACTGTTCAACTTCCTCTTTCAACTTTTTATTTTCTCTCTCTAATACTTCACTACCGTCTTTTGGTTGCTGTTCAATTTTTTTTAATTGGGCTTCAAGTTCTTCAACTCTCGCTTCAAGCAGCTCGATCATTTTTGTCTTACGGTCTTTCGCATTGTTCGATAATTCGATCTCTGATTGTTTTTCCTTCAGCTTAATCTTCAACCTTTCGTTACTCGCCCGGATTTCTGAAATTGTGTCGTCCTGTGTCTCGATTTTAGCCTTCAATTCTGAGTTGATTTTCAACGCAAAATCACTTGAATCAATTTCTGCCTTGTGTAGTCGAAGCTCAGTTTGAAGTTTTTCATTGTTCTCTTCAAGTTCATAGACTCGCTTTTGCATTTTTTCGATATACTGTCTCACGCCACCTTCAAGCTCCTTTTTTAATCTTTGTGAATCATCAAGTCCATCAGTATTCGGTTGGGAATACACTGAGGGGAAAAACTTCTTCTCAACTTCCATTTTCTCGGCTGGAGTTTGTTCTTTCTCCGCTGTTTTGATAGCCTGATTCTGAAGCAGTCTGATTTGTTGTTCAAGTTCACTGATTCTCTCCTGGGAGGTTTGATGGTCACGTTTTAGTTGACTGGTTTCAGACAACACCTTGTCCAGGTTTTGTTGCAGACGAGTTTTTTCCGAGCAATCTGAAGCAACTTGATATTCCAGTTCCGCAATCTTGGATTCCTTTTTTTCCACACTTACAACAAGTTCTGCAACTTTATCGGTGTCTATACTTTTTGTTAGAGCTTGTTGCAAATTATCCTGCAGTTCTATTTTTTCATTGTTCAACTGCTCAATGTTACGTGTCAAATATGCATTTTCTATCTCCTTCTCCTTTATAGTGCTCTGTAGTTCTTCAGTTTTAACAGACGCGGACTCCAGTTGCGCAAGTTCTACTTCTCCCTCCAGTCTACTGCGGTCATTGTTCAGCTCTGCTAAACTCTTTCTCAGTTCTTCGATTTCAGCTGACTTAACACGAATATTTTCATCCAGCCCGATGATCTTCTCATCTCGTTCACTTGTCAGTTGATTAAAACGGACTTGTAGCTCGCCATGTTTATCTCCAACTGTCGACACTTCAATTTTCAATTTCTTGTTTTCAAGATTGAGTTGTCGGTTTTTCGCTCTCAAATCTTGCAAATCCTCGCGTAACGAGTCGATGAACGACTTCACATCATTTGAGTCGTCTTCCTCAAAGTTCTCCTCCACAAATTCACTATGTTCGTTCTCCGCCGAGTCAGACATATCAGTTCTCAAATTTTCACTACTTATCGTCACTTCGCAATGTTGGTTTGCAGCAATATTTGGACCACTGACAGTTCCATTTTCAACTGATGATATCGATTGTTCCATGTCACAAACTCTTAAGCCAAACTGCCCCTTATTGGAGTACGTTAAAATTCTTTCAATATCTATATTGGCGCTGTGAGATTGTTTTGACCGCACCGTGCTGGACTCAATTTCGTTATCAACTAGATTTAATTTGAGCTGGCGCTTACACTCGTGGTATTTCCGTTTGTATTTCGTGACTAGCTCTTCCCACTTGACCTCTGTATTTTCGCGTTCATTCAATAAAGCAGTGTTTAATTCTTGTTGCACACCTAACTCCTCCCAAAGACTTTCGTATTTACTTTGGAATTTCAACAATTCAGAATCAGTGTCTTCCTTTTCTCGCTGGAGACGCTCTTTAATTGATTTTTCCTGTTGCCAAGATTCCCTACAGCTTTCGTATTTCAACTTGAATTCGCTCTCTTTATTTTCCAGCTGTGACTGACAGGACACGATGGCTTTTTCTTTTTCTTTCTCGGCTATGCCAAGCAAAACTTTCAGAGTTTCAAATTCTTGTTCAATGCGTTTGTTCTTTTCCTCATAACTATTCACAGCACACAAAGCCTCTTGCAACCTCAGTTGAAGTGTTTGTATTTCTCGCTCCAATGCCTCATTAAATATTCCTACTCCTTCTGGATCTGCCTTGCAAATGCGGCACCTCTGACGAGTATCGATGGCAACTGTTGATGAGAGTTCACGCTCCACTAACTCGCCGCACTTTAACTCTCCAATGAGCAACCGCTGTCTCTCAGTCCCGTGGTTACACTCGACCAAACCGCTCGCAGTTTGACACATTTCAACATCACCATTGTACTGCCTTGTGTTCACCTCCTGTACAAAGTTCTGGATCGTGTTTCTCTCCAGTTCCAAATCGCTCTGGCACCTGTCCAGTTGGGTTTTGTAAGCACTTATGATCTCTTCCAATGATCGCTTTTGTACTGTGACCTCCTGTTGACAATCCTCATACAATTTCTCATACTTTTCAACACTGAGTAGCTTTTCAGTGGAGTAACGAAGATTCTGGGAAAGATCTCTCAGTTCTTCATGTAGTCCCAGATTTTCTTGTTCAACTTTTCTCACAGTTCTCACGGATTCGTTTAGTTTGCCGTTCAACTGCGCGCGTTCTGTCAGCAACGTCACAAGTTGGGTCTCCAGGATGGATAAAGCTCGCCGTGATGTCATTAGATCCCTCCTCAATCCTTCATTGTCGCCTTGCAGGTGTTTAACCCGAGCTTCAAGCTCGGTGTTATGAATTTTTTGAATCACTTCTTCATTAGAAGAGCTAGCATTCCTGCGCTTTGCGGTCACAAGGGCAGCTTCCAATTCGGATATTTTTTCATGATTTCTTAAAAGTTCTGTTTCCAATAAAGTTTTCTTTTTTTCCAAAATGTCCTGACTAGCTTCTAGCTTCGAGACTCTTTTGCACGATGCAAGGATCTGCAGCTCGAAGTTGGCCAGTTTTTCATGAGATGAAACAATGTCTTTCTGCAAACGACACTCCTTCTCTGCGTACGATTCACAAGCTGCATCCAGCCGGCTGATCTTTCGACACGCTTCGAAAAAATCTTGTTGTACTTTCGATCTTTTGCTCTCAACTTCTGAGAGCAAGCTCTGAGTTTTGTTTAGCTTTTTGTTAGCAGAAAAGAGATCGTGCTCTAGCCTTGCAGCTTTTCTGTGGCTCTTTATCACATCGTCGTGAAGCAATTCCTCACGCTCGCGGCCTTTATCGATGCTAGACTCTAAATATGAAACCCGCTTCTCTGCTCGCAACAAGTCTTGTTCCAGCTTGTGCACTATCATATCTGCTGAGCTAGAAAACGAAGACATAGCAACACACGATTTTCTTTTACTTGTGCTTGCTCGAAATCCTTTTGTTTGCCAACTGTGACTTGTTAAACTATGAAGAACCGTCAAATTGGTTCACCTTCACCTCAACACTATTCAATGCGTTACGGGAAGAAGAGACGACTTCACATAGTTTGAAGAGAACTCGAAAGACCCCGCAAGTTTTATGATTCGAAACTTAGCCAATCTCGTCCAAAATTCGACAAGATCGGCCAGAAAACGCGAATTCCAAAAAACTTTCAAGCTTCTTCAAAGAAAAAGTCCTGCAACCTCTGACAATGAGCAAGATAGGAACAACTACAATATGTTTTCGCATTTTAACTGACAATAAACCTCCTTAGGAACACAATTATACCAAGTAACATCAATTAATAAATGATGACTGGAGACACAAATTCGTGTCCATTGAATAAATTATAAGACGGAAACTACCAGCTATTTTTCGTAAAGTAAAACAATCTCCAATTAAGCAAATTATAACTGAAATACAAACATTTTCGATATCGTGAAACACCTGCTCTGAGTAATGGCCTACATAATTTATCCTAACTAATATAAAACAATTCTGACACCCTAGCAAAAAGATAAAAACAGTCAAGTGTTGCAAATTAATCGTAAACGAAAAAAACAACAACAAATAGTTGTCTTTATCTGTCCAAAGTCAACTTTAGTTTTAAAAAAGCGATGGTGTGTATTTATTTATCTATCAGCCTTCGATCAAGCGGCAGTCAAAAGAAGTGTTTGCAGACACTAAAACAAGAGCTTTTTTAAGCTACATGCTTTTAATAAGAACAAATTTTATTAGAACACACCCAAGCTGAGATTGCTATGAATTAAGAACAAACAAATTTGAGAATTTTGTTTAGTTCTTGTACATATATTGAGACGTATATGTAAAGTTCTGTCACATCGCTTTTCGTCGGCGTTTGGTCTTTGTGGGGAATGTAGCTCGGTAGAGCGGACTCGCTTGGCGCGCCAC
>JAOBRD020645480.1:0-11268 GCA_027575215.2 Hydrozoanthus sils
AAGCATAGGGATTTTGTAGATTCAAACCATGGACGGAGATATCGGAAGAAACATGAAGAAAGTGGCCACAAAGCGTGATTTGGGTTTACTCCCGCCTTAATATTCTGTAAAAAAAGTGTCTTTGTAACCCCATGATCTGAAGAGGAATGGGTCGAAACGGAACAATCAAAGTTGTGTTTGTGTAATGACAGACCCACCACTGAACAAAAATAATTATTAGTCATATAATTTTTGCAGGTGCTTCCGTGAGGAACAGACGGATTTTTGCATTCATTATATCCGTCAGTGCACTTAATGAATCAATAAAAGGCAGGGAGAAACTAGCTACTGACGTTACTAATTGGTTATCTCCGCTATGATATGCTTTTAAATCAGTATAAAGGTTCGTGTAAAAACTAGGCAACTTCCCATTGTTCTCCGGTTGTTTCGTTTTCCCCCACATGCACCAGAATGTTTCAATTGTTATACTGAGAATACATCAACCTGTGTACATTATATATACACTTAATTTCTGCTCTAGAGGGAAATAGTGAGTTTTGTTTTTACGAGCTTGGTCACAATGTTTCCCGAGACGAAGACGCCGTCCGAGCGTTACCTACATAACAACATAATTTTAAAGTAAAAAACAGTGAAACTCTGTTTAAAGAAATGTTTCTTATGGGCTATAATAATTTAGCCAATCAAAGAACTCCAAAACCGCAGAAGCAATGGAAATCTTTTCACTTTCAATGTTCCCAAAATGGATCAAAATAAAAACAGAAATGTTTCAGCTAGTCGCTTGAATGAGTGAGCTGGAAAGAAACACACTAGATTACTTATGAAGATATGGTCCATTTTTAAAGTTTAGCCAATCAGGTAAAGGTAAAGTTAAAGGCACCGTTATTTATCGTCGGTATTTCCTTCAGCTCTCCAAGAGCGCTGTTATCAGTGGAAGCCGACGATGTGCCCTTTATCCCCTCCCCCTGTCAGTGCTCCGTTTTACGGGTATTCAAAGCTACAGCTACACTGATCAGAAGAAAGTCGAAACAGACGTACAGTCACCGGGGATCGAACTCGGGACCTCTAGCTCCGAAGGCCGCGCACTAACCAACTGAGCTACCCCTGCTCCTCGATCAGGTCGCTGGTTCAACAATATGGCAATTAGTACCTTCCTGCATTCGACTGCCGTTGACTTCCCTAGTTCTTATTCGGGTCCGGTCAGTACTTTAATATTTAGGCCTGTTATTTATTGCCATACTATAGGCGTGCTAAGGCTAAACTAGCTTGATACTAGCGAAAGTTAAGCACGGCGTATGCCAAACAAACCTCAATTAGCTTGAGCTCAAGTCATGTTGCACGGGTCGGTTTGTCGCTCTACCCGACTATGGCGTGGTTTGGGTTCGAATTACGCCGTGCTGAAGTCCGTGAGCTTTAAGCACAACTTTACATGTATTACGGCATTTGAAACGATCCTTGCCTTCACCTTTTGTCATTAGCTAAAGTATATGCGCAATTTCACACATAAATTGTCAAGACAAAACATGTTTGAAAAGCGTGCACTTGTCATTTTGAATGAAAGTGTTGGGCTTTATATAAGTTAATTTGTGGAGTTTCCGCTACAGCCAGTATTTACTCCATCCCCGACTCTTCCCCAGTCTCCAAACCTCTACGCTCACCTGCCACTTGAATTGAAAAGACGAACAAAAATTTTCAAAAATTAAATTTCATGTATTTATTACATTTAATTCTCAGAACAAACATCAATGCTGTCAGTTGTGTAGAAGCCCTTCATTTATAAAGCTAATTATACATGAAAAAGTGTTCACTGCGCATCTATTGACATTTTTGTCGGCTTGTTTGCTCGTCTTGACAGGTGCTCATATTAACAATCTTTTTTAATACCTGACGAGAAATTTTGTATGTTTTAGTAACTGGGTAGCTCACTTCAAACAAAGAGCGTAGCCATAACACTGACTAGTGAGCGATAACAGCAACACTTCGACTTACCTTCAAAATTAAGCTCTGGTTGTTGGATGCCGTCACTGCTAGTTTTGAGCGGCGTCAATGCTGGATCATCAGCCATCGTTGAGCCCACTGACAATTAAAAGCTGTCTGCGGATGGCGACCTTAAAGTAATTAACAAACCATTACCTCTGGCACTAGGATCTGCATCTGTTTCAACAAGCATAAATTGAAAATAACTTCGGTTTCTCTTTTTTTCTCGCTTATGCGATACAATATCTTATGTTCAGCTTGATTAACAAACCTTGTGTATACTAGAACATTTTGACTGCGAAAATCTCGAAATAAATGCTCAAAGTTACAGGGGGTCGAGTTGCGTCTAGCCATAGAGAGTGACATACATAACACGAAGAGAAAAAAAAACATCTCTTTAAGCGTAAAGGCTCTTTGAGGCAACTGTTTTAGTCGCAGTTAGGTTGAAAATTCCGTTGACGGAAAGTTTGGATCGACTGCCGCATGAAAAGCGACATTTGGCGTTTCAATATTGGGTCAGTTATTACCGGAAAAAACACTGCTTTCCAAACATTTTTCGCTTCGTGTCATTGTTTATAATATTTCATTTAGATGAACTCTTTTAAGAAACATTTTATATACAATTCTTACTGTTTTGACTGAACGTAAATGATATGGATTTTAAAAGCCCGCAGTAACCTTTCATATCGCACAATCTAATTAACAAGTAGAACCAACCAACCTAATAGTCATCAGCTGGCGACTTGACACTGACACGCGCAAGTCAGACTTTCACTTCTTAAATGAAATATTTTGGAGTTACATTTTTGGCAGATGAGTTTGTTCATCAGGATTTTTGGTTTTATAATCTGGTTTCCTAAGCGTTTATCGCAGTCAACTTAACGTATAATTCGTTCTCTTCGACTGCTTTGAAGTTTCCCTCCTTTTTTCTACCGTTCAGTTATATCTTAAAGGACAAACTGCAAATAGATATTTTCTTGAATTTAACTGTGAATAAAACTGGTGTCTTCTAACAACACATACAGTAATGGTTTTCTTTGTTTTGTATGCGCCAGGCTTGGGTTTTCGAATTTCTAATATCGACTTTCTTACCGTTAATGTGTCGTTTTGACGAAGCTGTACTTGTTGTGAACCGAGTATAGATCGAACCTCAAATTTGTGTTTGCTTCTGCATGTCTTGACTCCCAATCAGAAATGTTTCGCTTCATGCGTGAAGCTTTGATGTATCAGTTACTTTATAGAGAATTTGAAAAGCACTGACGTCATCTCTCGTGGTATCGATTTCAACGTCAAATCCCTTTTTAGAAAACTGAGGTAGGGAATCCCCGGATAACTTCGATGTAAATGAGTTATGGGCGCGAAAACAAAGTTTCTGCCCAGCTAATTCCGTGTGTGTAAACGTCTTTTAGACTCAATCACGAGAGAAAACGGTAGTGCTTAAAAAAACACCCGAAGTGAATATACAGATGCAAAATTTGCCGTAGTATAAGGTTTCTTTATTTTAAAGGAAATCTTGGCAGGAACACTTTATGTTTAGAATAAGATCATATTCGTTTCTGGTAGCTGAGTGCGCGCCTTGCGGTTGCCAAGAAACCGCAACAAGTTAGTTTGCAAAATTACGTGTAATCCCTTGTTTAGCCAAAATTAATAAATGATTTAGATGTTCGAATCTCGCGCGCGAAGTTGTGGCACTAAGTAGTTGTCCACCATTCAAAACAAAACTTTCAACTTTTCCCAAAATTAAAAGCAACGGTTAAGAAGAAAATTAAACTAGTAACATTCAAGGAAGGTTTTAATAACAAAGTAAGCACAACAGATAGCAGCAGTGAAGAAACTGTTGATTAAACACATTTCAAAGACCTAAGGAGTCATTTGATTGGACCTGTCACGCTTTCAACTTTGTCTTCTTTTTCCTTTTTGCATTTGCTAGCTGTTTTTGTTACTATAGCTACATACTTCCGCTTCAATATTTTAAACTAAGTTTTTCAGTTATGTTTAATTCAAGGTGGCCAATTTCAAATGCCTAATCTTGGGCTGGTTATCATGTATTATTGGCCCCTAAACACAGTAGGCGAGTTTGGCCGGCTGTACGGCATACAACACTCAGTTTTCTGGTTATAAGCAGTGCAGAAGTCCCCCTAAAATGTTTGCTTTCTTGTCTTTATATGTCGCAGGAACATGAAATCCAACAAGGCTGTTCGTAATACTTCTCGAGAACTGTTATCTGTAATACCGGGTTACAGAGCTGTCAACCCCTGAAATTCCCAAATCTTGTGAAACATGAGCACAAGGCATGTAGTTCTGGATTCCTTTCCGATAGTGACCCGACCTATTAACGATGATAATTAATATACGCATGTGTGGTCTAGCATGCCAATAAAGTGGCAGCAGACTCTAGTGTAGTGGACAGCTGTCTCGCTCTTCCAGTGCTTACTGCGCGTTCGTATGCATAGCAGGGCTGGCGGAAGCTCGTATGTATCGGGCAGCAGAGAAGGTTTTAGCGAGCGCCGAAGGCACGAGTCTCTAGGGGAGTCAGGGACATGTATCCCCGGGAAAATTTGGCAAACTACACTGGCTGAAATGCCAATTCTGCTTATATTTAGGGATATTTTTAAAAGTATTTTTGGGTCAAGTTTTGTAAAATTCGGCGACGATTGCCAGTTGTTTATAGGCTTTAATCTTTGCTGAATATGAACTACGACGAACCAAGCTTAGAACTAAGCTCATTACGCCTACTGCACAATAGATCCGACACGGCATATATGCAGTATGATTATTAGTGGAGCCAGGGACTCGTGATAAAAGACGCTTTCTTACAATCAAAAAATACTTATTTTCCAAAATTATTATTTTTATAGCAAATATATAAATCCTTTTTTTGCAAAAAAAAAAAAGATGAATCCCTATGAGCAAAAACTCAGTGTTTTCATAAACTTACCTCTAAATATGAACAAAGTATGGACAAAGGGCATTCTCGTTTTAATCTTGTTGGTAATGGCTGGAACTTCAAGTGTTAAACTGCCAAGGAATTCCTTTTGAAGAGCGCAGGAATCCAAAGGCATCTTCGTGGGCGGCGGAACCAGGGGGGCACTGGCCTCCCAAATAATTTGGCTGGGGGGGGGCAATAAGTTTTTGGTTAACCACAATAACTAGGATTTTCAGATCTTATAGAAAACTATTAAAGTATCCCCTGTGCCCCCTCCCCCCCAATAATTTTTTGCTTCTGCCGCAGATGATGCTTGAAAACAGGCCCGTAGCCACCTTGAGGCGAACCGAGACAGTTCCGGATCCAAAGGCTACTGAGTCAATTAAGCCTACACGTGCATGCAGGCCCTTCTTCTAGCAGAGCTAGGGAGGACAGATATTTCTCTCCTAGAAGGCTTTAATCAATTACACCAAAATTTTTTAAAAAAATATACCAATTCTTTTTTTGTTATGAGCTCATAATCTCAGCTTACCGTGACTTGGCATGCGATTTAAGGCGACTTTAGGCGAATTAAGGACTCGGCCGGAGTAGGCCTTACAATGGTCAAAGAACGTGATTTTGCTGACATTGTAAGTGTAATTTAAATCAACAAAAGCGTATCTAAGCTTTTCAGTGGACATCCTGTAACTTGGACTTGTTTTTGCATTCAAGCTTGTAAACGGTGCTAGCAAGGACCAAACAGAACCCTGCGTGCATGGACTTATTTTTGAAGAATTTTGTTGTTTACGTTGTCTTAAGAGTGCAATTTATTAAATTAACCGCTTAAGTGCGACTAATTATTCTACCCTTATATGCTAATATTGATAATAAAGGAAATCTTGTTCGAATTCGTTGTACATCGCCGAACAACGCTGAAGTCATGCATTCTGTTAAGTTAAAGCTTTCTCTAATATTTGGGATTTTGCTGCTACTGTAACATGTCATTCGTTACCAATTATCTTTCTGGTAACCCTGGAGAGGATGGAAGTTATAAGAAGCGGAACGATTGCGAAAGGTATGTAAACCAGTTTTTTAATTATGAGGGGAATCATTGCACGTTCTTTGATGGTAGATTCCAATGAACTCTTATCAAGATAGAAACAATCTTAAATATCACACTTTCCAGCTAGTACTCCTCAGTTCAGTTTTATTTGTTTCGCCACATACATTACAAATATTATACTTTAAAGGTGCATTAACACTTAATGCCGCACAAAACTACTAATCATAGTGGCAAGGAAGCCCAAAGGAAACCAATACAGCTTATATTGTTTGGGCATCCCTGTGATGACTCTTTCACTGGCTAGCTTCGTGTTGTTGACGAAACTTTCTTGGGAATAATTGCTGAAATGTAACATGTGAACTGACTGGGTTTGTATGGGTAATAGTGATCGTCGAAAAGTTTTCTAGCTGTTTCAAAATTTGAATTTTAAAACTTGGAGTTATACGCCATGTTTACGATTGTTGCTTTTGTTTTTTTTCTTGTGGTTAGCTGTTAGCCGACTGTCGATATAATCTGTCGATAACCTGTCGGTGACCCGTCGCCATGCAACTTGTCGGTAAGCTATCTGTCAGCCGATTTTCGGTAGCCAGTGAGCTGTTCGTTTATACTGTTATTTTTACACAGGCCGATGTCGCACTTCATGTGAACCGCTTCGTCTTTTGTCAGACTTCATCTTGTTTTAATCTTCGATATCAGTGACTAACAAATAGAGAATATTACATGTATTGCCGCGCGGAGATATGAATTGTTAAAAATTTATCTTCGAGTGGCCCCAATGTCTCACGAGTGAGCGCAGCGAACATATTTTATAAGTGCGCGAAAATACTCAAAGCTCATTGGCTGAAATTTAGTATCGTCACTTGTTTTGATAAAAAGCGCATCTCCACTGGTGGAAGTGGGGATATATCAGTTTTATCATTTTGATGTCACTGACAGTATCCCATTGTAGTTTATATAATAACAGCTTCACTTCAACTGTTTATGAATATCGATTATTGAGACTAACCAAAACTATCTTCGCAAAACTATCGAAAAAATCAGGTTAATAAAGCAAAAAACTGTACATAACTCAGTACCTTCTATAGACTTTTAGAATATTTAACTCTCTTAACAATTTCTTTAGTAACATTTTGATTGTTGGTTGCTTATAGAATCAAAATGATTCATTTTTAAGGCAGGCAGACGTCCATGATTGCTCCTCAAATCCTTGTCTGATAGGAGGAAAGTGCTTTGGTGGAATGAGTTCTTACAACTGCAGTTGCATTTCTGGTTACAACGGTTAAATTGACAAGTTAGCATCTTACAGACTTACATCGAGTCTCACAGTCAGGAAGTTTTAGCATAAGGCCTCATTATTAAAGAAAAAATATTTTTGAGAACTTTCTTCCCAAGAAACTGAAAGATGCCAACTCGATTGTCGATATCGCCAGTTCTGACGATTTGAAACGATTTCTTTGGTCAATTTTAACCGCAATTGACAAAAAAACCCATGTCGAGTTTCTCACTACCAACAATTTGATTGATTTATTGATTTGGATTGTGATGGGATCAAGTTCCCAAGTTCCCATGACTATGACCGAGTGCCTAAGTTTGAGAAACAGAACAAAATCTCAGTGAACGTTTTTGGTTACGAGAAAGATGAGTTGTTTCCTATCCACATCACTATGGCCAGTTATGAGAAACATGCGAACATATTGTTGATTTCCAAGGGATTCCAGAGATTCCATAACTGTCTTTTAAAGGCCTCTACAAACTGTAATACCATCTTAACAAACGTAAAGCCAGGATGTACTACTTCTATAACTGCCTCAATGGCTTCATCAGACAAGATCTTCTTGATAAACATCTACCCCACTGCACGAAACACGGTTCTCAAAAGACCAAGCTACCTGATGACGAAAACTCTAACCTCCAGTTCAAAGATTATCATAAAAAGGTAATAGTACACTTTGTAATTTATGCTGACTTCGAAAACCTAACCACAAATATCTGTTCCGCTTCGAAGGACCCAACTACTTCCTCCACTGAAAAACATCAACAGCACCAACCCTGCGGATTTTCCAACATGGTTGTTTCCGAACTGGTTCAGTATATAGAGCTTATAGTAAAGTTAAAGTCTCTATTGTCTGCCGTGCATGGGGCTGATGCTGTTGACAACTTTCTGGAAGTCTTGACAAAGGAAGAAAGAAAAAAAGAAATTCTGAGAACATCACTCCAGAGCAAGAATGTGAATTCCGTGAAGCTCTCAACATTCCACATCTGTGAAGAACCACTTGGAGCTGAGCGTGTTCGTGATCATTGCAATCTTACCGGAAACTATCGAGAAGCAGCAAATAATGACTGCAAAATTAAGCTAAACTACAAGTTCACTGGTCGCAAACCTGTTATCTTACATTATCTTCGAGGCTATAAATCTCAGCTCATTATGTAGGGACTCGGAAAAATTAAAAAAAAAACAAAAAAAATAATTGTATACCGAACAACATTGAGAAATATATCTCGTTCTCGATTGACAACCTCAATTTCATCGACTCTCTTCAAACTCATGAACTCTTCTCTGGAACGTCTTTTCTCCAGTCTCGCCAAAGAAAGTTTATCCAAGTTTCGCCATTTGAAAATGCACTCGTCAAATGAGGAAAAACTTCAGCTTCTCCTCCAAAAAGGTATGTACCTTTATGATTATATGGACAGTTTAGCAAAATTTGAAGAAACTCAACTCCCATCTAAAGATTCGTTCTAGAGTTATCTCCGAGACGAAGCTATCATTTTGATGATTATACACATGCACAAAATTATCTTTAATTTGAAAAACCTTGGAGAGTACTATGTCCTCTACTTAGAGTCTGACGATCTTCTTCTCGCCGACGTCTTCGAAAACTTTTGCTCTACTACAAACTCGACCTTTGTCATTTCTACACTTCCCCTGGTTTAGTCTGGCAAGCTTGTCTCAAGACGGCTAATGTTGAACTAGAACTAGCCATGGATCCTGAAATGTATCTCGTTGTAGAAGAAGGACTTCGCAGTGGCATCTCGATGGTGCCAAATCGCTTAAGCAAGGGTAATAATCCCCCATGTTCCAGACTTCAACCATGATATGGATGGGCGATGTCACAACCTTTACCAACTGATGACTTCGACTGGTTGATTCAAGAAGAAATTGAACGCCCCGATGTTAAAGTTGTTCCAGATGACTCTAAAAATATGGTTATATCTTAGAAGTCGACCTCGAATACCCACAGCATCTCCACGATAGATACAACAACTATCCTCTGGCCCCAGAAAGAATGAAAATCTCACGTAATATACTATCTCCATACTGCTGGCAAATCTCATTATGTTCTCCCCTACCGTAATTTTAAGCTATACCTCTATACCTCTGGTATGAAACTCACAAAATTCACCGTGTCGCGACCTTCAAACAACGTCCTTGGTTGAAACCCTACTTCAAAACAAAAAAAACGCCAACAAGCAGCCAATGACTTTGAGAAAGACTTTTTCAAACTCATGAACAATTCTGTGCTTGGAAGGACAATGGAGAATCTCCAGAAACGTTTGAATGTTAAGCTGGTCAAAGACAGTAATTATAAGAAACTAGTCAAGCTCACTTGCTTCACCTTCCATCAGGCATGCCAGCTCGCACTTCTGAATGTGCCAACGGAATGTAAAACTGAACAAACCAGCTCGGCCGTGGAGCTTCCCCGGATGTTTTAAAATCTGGGGCAAAATGTAGTGTTGGAAACGCAGTCTTCTAATAGCTTTAATACAAATGTCACGTTGCAAAACGTATTGTTCCATAAATCTTTCGTCGGAGCACGCGGTGACCTTTTGTTGTAAGTTCTTTTGTTTGCAAATGATAAAGGAAAACGTGAATTGTAAATTAGCGCTTTTTGACCCTGCTCTTGTGGAATAAGGACCGTTCCGCTTGGCTGAGGCTAAAATTGATGTTGGCCTTTTAGTCAACAGAAACTGCGGCCGAAACCAAAGCGGGGCTAGCTGATTTTTCCCTACTGTAAAACATCTGTACTGAAAAATAAAGAAAGCCCCGAGGCACGTTGCTACACAAACCAATCATTTGAATTTTTTAACTTTGTCAATTAGAAGAGGTGATTGTTTTGCACTTTGAGACCATTGTCATACATGTGGAATTGAAAGACAAGTATGCGACAGAAAACTTGTTCGACAAAGACAACGATGCTTGAAATTTTCACAGTGTCGTTGTGGATCTAAGATTGTTGACTCTAGACGATATTTAGTTTGTAAACGTTTGACAATAATTTGAAAACCTAGTCCTTAAATGAGTGTTCAACATCTTAGCTTGTATCTCAGCTCACTGCAGCTTCCATCCTTGAATAAACGCCCACCCTCCAGCTCTGAATAAGTGTCAGTCCTACGAACAAGCGCACCCATCCTTGGGTTAAACTAAGTGCACAACCTCTGAAAAACCCCCACCCACCTACGGTACGCGTCCTCTAAATAACCGCCTACCTAATTTTTACATTAAATGTCCATCCTCTGAAAAACTACTTTCCGCCTAAATAAGTGCTCATTCTCTGAATAATCCTAACAATGGTTTAAGTACGCGTCCTCTAAATAAGCGCCTACCTACATTTTAAACTAAATGTCCTTCCTCTGAAAGCTTCCTCCAACCACTATAAGTGCCAATTTTCTGAATAAGCGCCCATCAACGTTTTAAGTGCCCATCCTCTGAATGACCGCCTACCTACTGTTTAAATTAAGTGCCCGTATCCTCTGAAAAACTTCTTCCCGCCTAAATAAGTGCCCATCCTCTGAATAAGCCCACTTACGCTTTAAGTGCCCATCCACTGAATAAGCCTATTTACGGTTTAAGTACGCGTCCTCTGAATAAGCCCACTAACAGCTTAAGTGCCCATCCTCCGAATAAGCCCACTTACGGTTTAAGTGCCCATCCTCTGAATAAGCCCACTTACGGTTTAAGTGCCCATCCTCTGAATAAGCCCACTTACGGTTTAAGTGCCCATTCTCTGAATAAGCGCCTACCTACTGTTTAAATTAAATTTCCATCCTCTGAAAAACCTCTTCCCACCTATATAAGGGCCCTTTCTCTGAACAAGCGCTCACCTACGGTTTAAGTGCCAATCCTCTAAATAAGCGCCTACCTGCTGTTTAAATTAAGTGACTATCCTCGGAAAACTTCTTCCCACCTAAATAAGTGCCCATCCTCTGAATAAGCCCACTTACGGTTTAAGTGCGCGTCCTTTGAATAAGCGCCTACCTACTGTTTAAATTAAGTGTCCATCCTCTGAAAGCCTCGTCCAACCTCTAAAAGTGCCCATCTCCTAAATAA
>JAOBRD020645587.1:0-15186 GCA_027575215.2 Hydrozoanthus sils
CCGTCCTTCCTACCTTCCTACCTTCCTTTCTACCTTCCCACCTTCCTTTCTCCCTTCCTTCCTACCTTCCTTTCTCCCTTCCTTCCTTCCTACCTTCCTTTCTCCCTTCCTTCCTTCCATCCTTCCTTCCTACCTTCCTTTCTCCCTTCTTTCCTTCCTTTCTCCCTTCCTTCCTTCCTACCTTCCTTCCTACCTTCCTTTCCCCCTTCCTTCCTACCTTCCTTCCTACCTTCCTTCTTACCTTCCTTCCTACTTTCCTTTCTCCCTTCCTTCCTTCCTTCCTACCTTCCTTCCTACCGTCCTTCCTTCCTACCTTCCTTCCTTTCTCCCTTTCTTCCTTCCTTCCTTTCTCCCTTCCTTTCCAACCTTCCTACCTTCCTTCCCACCTTCCTTCCTACCTACCTTCCTTCCTACCGTCCTTCCTTCCTTCTTTCCTTTTCCTAACAACCAAGTGATATTGAGAAAAATGGCAGAGGCCTGATTACACCTGTTACCTATTTTAGCTCCTTTTCTGTCTACCAATTAGTATTATAGACGGAATGCTTTTTTTAGCATCTGCATGAGCTAAACGACTTTAAAGTTACTCACGTTAAGGGTATTAGAAGACGCTTCTGACAGCGAGTCTGCTCCAACCGCCGCGCCACGTTCCTCCGGCAGCTCCGTCTCCGTATCAGGGTCACTGTCTGTCTCATCAGTGTCTGCTGACGTCATGGCCACCAGTTTCGCTAGCTCCTCGTCTCCTACGTCATACTCGTCCAAGTCTTCTTCGTCCTCCTCCAACACGCTTTTGAACTGAAGTGATAATTGATCCACACACGTTTTTAATTCACCTTAGCTTCATAGGCCGAATTTTTTTTGTTTTTTTTTTGTTGTTTTTTTTTACCTTAGCGCTTTGGACACGAATCATTAACTTCATCAGATTAACAAAAAAGTGTTTTTAATAACAGAAACTGGTAGTCTTTCACTGCCAAAAAAACAAAGAAAATAATAAAAAAATTGCTGCTTAAAAATACCTGGCCAATTAAAAATGATCTGATTAGTTGTCAGTCACAGCTCTTGAGGTGTGCTTCACATTTTAAGATATATTTCTATTTTACTGGTTTGTTTTGCTAAACTGTCAAATTGAAACAAAGAAATAAATTCAGCAAAATTGTTACGAACAATGATCAGCTAGTGAAATATGTGATAAAATCAGACAAATTCTGAATTATTTTCTACCCTTCAAAACTTGAACTTTGAATTTGCGGCCGGCAAAAGCTCTTTTGAGAACTGAAAAAATGCAGTGTAAAAGGTGGCTATCTTAGTTCGTCATTTACACAGAAGAAAAGTATCGTTAAAATTATGAGCATGTTATAAAAGCAAGGCTTACCTCCATTATATACTTAACCAATTAAGGTATCTAATATGTTACCCTTTAGCTACACTTTGATATTTAACAGCATTAATAAATTGAGCTTTATTAAAAATTTGTGATTACCAGTAGTGTGAATGGTTTAAAAATCAGTTATCAGTTATAATCAGTTATCAGTTACATCAGTGAAAGTCAAATTAGTAACTTTTAGTCCTTTTATGAACATCGTCTTTAGTATAGTGAGTCGGAAGTAAAAAATCCCGGGGGGGAGGGGGTAAAAACACTAGGGGTGCTTGTGGGGAAATGTGTAAAAATACCCTAGAAAATACCGAGGTCTGAAAATTTTTGACCCTGGAAAATACACCGTAGCATTGATTTTGATTTGAAAAAGGTAGAAACTTGCTTGTTTAGTTTTTGCATCCCTGAAAAATCTCGTTTTTTGTAATGACTTTGATTTTCTCTGAAAACCCATAAAAAATGCCAAATTACTAGTTTCGACCCCTAAGGGAAAAGGTCAAAAAAATGGTACTTCGTAGGAGCCCAATTTAGGGGGGTGGGGTATTATGTGCCGCCACCCACCACCTTTTTTTCAAAAAGGCTGAATTTCGGGAGCAAATATCATGTTCAATAAAATAGATATTGATAAAGTGCTTGCACCAACGCCTTCCTTGTGGAGAAAGGAGTCCATAATACGGCAATAAAAACCAATATCTCTAAATCAGGTTTTGAGAAATTGAGCTCTGAAAAAGCAGTGGGGGGTGGGGTAGGGGGTCTGTGCCGCCACCCACCACCTCCCCCGACACAATTGGGTTCCTTGAAAATACCATTGTTTTGACTTCTTCCCTAAAACAACCCTATCATACTGATAAAGGGAGTCCCCGCTCCCTTCCCCGCCATCCTCGGGTAAAAAATTCTGAACCCCGAATATACCTGGGCTTCCAGCTCTGCGCTTAAGTCATCTTGTCTCGTGCTGTGTTCCGACTCTGGCAAAGACTCCGACTGCTAAAATATGTACGACATTATAGTTTAATTGTTTATCAAAAAAATGTTTAAAATCTTTAGAGAAAATCTTTAAGTCTCATCTCTCTTTTTTATTTGCAGTTTAAAACCTTGTTATGCAAGGTCAATCATTCTTTAAGTTTTATTGTTGTTGTTGGTTTATCGGTGTCGTTTATTTTTTAAAATAGTAATTGATACTTTTATTTCTAGTACTATTATTTGGGTATCCCATTTATAGAATTTTGTAAGTTACCCTAAGCTAGAACTGTAAATGGCGTTTATTTTGTATTCAAAATTTAAACCTATGTGCTGATTTTTGTGAGGGTGAATTTAAGTTTACTTAAATTATTTTATTATTAAATGTGGACAGACGAGTGTTTGTGAGTTATTATAGACGATCTTGAACATAAAAGCTTACTCATTCCCGTCCATTAAGGATTAAATCGGCCGTTTTCAAATGTCATGCTAGGTTTAGATTTTTTTAAATGTTTTACCTTTTCTTCAAATACTTCTTCTGATTGGGAATTCGTCCCGTCGGGTGTGGGGTAAGCAAGATCCTGCTCAAGTTCGTTAATGCCTCTCCGTTGCCTTGGGAGAGGAACTGGCTTTCTGGATGGTGATAAGGCTTTCACTAGGTCTGCATTATCAAACTCTAACTCGTTTCTATAGTCACTCAAAAGGTAACTTTCAACAACTTGATCGGTTTTTGAACTTGGAAACTTGTGCGAGTCGCCATTCAAACCATTATGAACTTCTTCCTGACTTTTACGCAAAGCGTTCAGTTTTTCCGAAAGCTCGAGCAAGCCAATCCCTTTACCGAAATCCAGTCGCTCACCACTTTGCCACCGTGATGTCGGTAAAGATTTGGATCTTTCACCCGAAAATTCATGTTTCTTGCGTATCTGTTCTAAACTATGCCATTTTCCTTCTCTCACAATACGCGGCAAGGATCCCCGACCATTCTTGTGCTTCGCGTCACCTTGTACTTGTTCAAGGCTTCTATATCGGCAAGGCTTTCTACCGCTGGCGTTCCTATTGAATGGCGATTCTAACGAGCCATCGGCATCAACACTTAACGCTCTGGACAGCGGTTGTTGAACCAACGTGTCCGTATCTGATTCGTCCTCCCATACAACGTCTTCAGTTGAATCATCGCCGGCATAGTCAACGCGTTCGTATGACGTCGCTGTGGTTTTGGTTATAACTGGAGCGCACACAAACTCATAACTCTCGACCTAAACATAAATTTATAGTTGTTTATAATGTCAAACTTTTTAATGTTAATCTTAAAAGATTGAAAATGGCTTGAGTTTTAGGAGATATAAACACTTTTAAGTTTAAAGTTTACTAGTTAGTTGCGCAGTGGCCGAGCGCGCAGGGTAAGCATGTTTAACTCGTAATCCCAGAGTTGCGAGTTCGAGCCCCAGTCAGATCACTGTGTTGTGTCCTTGAGCAAGACACTTTACCTGACTTGCTCCAGTCGACTCAGCTGTAAAAATGAGTACTAGTTCCGCTGGGGGCTAACCTCCGATGAATTAGAGTCCTTTTCAGGCGGAGTTAAACACTTTCATCCGCTTAACACTGCGGAAACCGGAGATAAGCGCCGGCCTAATGCGCCACTTGGTTCGAGAAAGGGTTTAGCTTTTAGCATTTAAATAGATTTTAAATTCAACCAGTTAAGGCTCAAAACAGTTTATATTTAAGCTTTAAAATCAAAGTTTAAAACGAGTTAAGACTTCAGTTTAATTTCAAAATTAAGACAAGTTTATTTTTAGGGATAAAACACATGTGTAGTGTTGTTTACACGGCAATCGGCCTACTTGTTACAAGGAAACAGTTTCATCAAACCTACGTATTAAACTGCATTTCATTGAAAAGTTTTTAATGTTTTAAGTAAATAATTACTATCAATTTTATAATATTTATTTTTTACCATAAGTTTATCCGGTTGATTTACTTTGGGTTTGCACCATTTATTTGATTGAATTAAATTTTATTCTAACAAAACTCATTTGTCATTTTTTATGAGAAAATTTTTAAAAGATTTAAGTTGACCCGGGTACTTATTTTAAGCAGTAGTTGATTAACTTCTAATGAAACACTTTAAAAATTTCAAATCAGCGAAGCGTTGCGAGTTTTCCTAATTCTTCTTTGTATTTAAGAAGTTTGCTAGTTTCTTTTAAAGAGCCTGTGACAAGAAATCATTTTTTTTCCATTTTCAAAAAGAGTACTACAGAAATTTGGTTTTCCAAGTTTGAGAAACATACGATAAAAATATGCCAACCGATAAGGCCTGTATGTTTTTTAATTTTTCTCAGAGTACAAACATTATGACATGTCAGGTCAACCTCGTTTCCAGGGCTTTTCTCCGACCGCACCCACAACAGAGGGAAAAGCCCCGAGATCGAGGTTGGTGTCAAGTTACCTGCGGATTGCCTCAGTCCATCCAATATACAAGAATTATCGATTTTAAAGTATCAGTATATCGAAAATTTTTACTTCGTAGCACCAAATTGGATGGACTGAGGCGAGATTCACGTGACCTGATACGTCATATTATTGGTATATTTCCCTTGCGCGAGGTCGCTTAAAGGGGTCATTTTTAATTTAGCGAGAAAAACTCAAATTTCTACAAGCCGTATCTTGGCACATTTTTATCGTATGTTTCTCAAAGTTGGCAAAACAATATTTTTATAATACTTTACTTGAAAACCGAAACACTGATCTCGTGTCAAATGCTCTTTAACAGTTTAAAAGCGGAGATTACTGACAGCAAAACAGCTCAGTTACAACATGGGAAGTTATCATCAGTGCGTAGTAGTTATGAGGCTTACCGTTATCGTACTGTCCTCCGGCTCATACCCAGAAAGCTCTTCGGTATCAACTCCATCGCCAGCATCGTCATCTGACTTTGGTCCTTTGAAACTGAAATAATTCAAATAATTGTCAGAAAGTTTTTCAGTAATCTTGCTGAAAAAAAGAAAATATTATGAAACCACAGCTATTGAACTCCGTGTTGTCTACGTATAGGCTCCCCCATCCCTTACAAAGAATAGGAAGTGTTCAGCTTCTTCTAAAGAAAGATGTAGTTTTAAATCTTCATCCTTCGGCAGCGCATTACGGCCGAGTAGTTGGTGTGTTCGACTAGGGTTGCGAGTTCGAGCCCAGGTCAGACAACATGTTGTGTCGTTGAATATTAGCTAGACAATGTAGCAGCACCAGCTTCTGCTGGGAGCTAACCCGCGATGGATTAGTTTCCTGTCCAGGGAGAGACTAAGACCTTGATGTGCTAAACACTACGGAAACCAGGCTGATGGGCCAATTGGCTCGAGAAAGATTCTAGCTTTTAAACACCTCAACAGGCCCTGGAACTTACGTGTTTGGTGTTATGCTCCGACTTGAGATCGATCCATAGTCACTATGGACACTCGGCTGCTGTCGGTATTCGTCGGATCTTCGACTCTGAGGCACAGCAATAAATATTAGGTTAGAACTGAAATAAAACCACAACGAACTTCAAATAATTGATCAATTAAATTGATAGTTCACGATTTTCTTACTTTTGACTTTGGCGAACGTCCTTTCTTGCTGAGGGCCTGCAGTGAATGAACAAAACAAAAAATATAAAGTTTTAATGGGTATAAATGCTATAAAATGTCTCTCCTGCTGGCTTTACACTCGTATCACGCTTAGTTCTGCCGATAAAGTTTTCAGTGTTTTACACAAAACAACACAAAAGTAATTACTACATTTTCCACGACAGAAACTTTGCATTCACTTTTATCTTGATGAAAACAGCTAAGCGCAGCCACAAAGCCAAAAAGATTGGATTAAAAGTTGATTTTATAGGACGCAAAAGCAAATGTGTCATTCGGCAAGGAAAATGGATTATAACAATCGAGGCACGAGGCTGTTTGTTGTGAAACTCTCGTCCCCAAGAGCCTATCTCTCTTAGTCAGCGGAGTCTAGACATAATCTTGAGGAGTCACGAAGACCTGGGGACGAGCACGAGTTTTCGTTGAGAGAAATATTAGTATCAGGCGGAGAAAAATTGACAGCCTATCCCTCACTCATAATGCTATTAAAGTGCAGACCATGTTCATAAATGGCGGCGATCTAAATATTCATTTGTCTACACTCAAACTAGCCTCGTTCTTCAGTTAAACTTTCAAAAAAATATATGTTACCCCAAAACGAGGTTAGTAGGGCTAGTTTGAATGTAAACAAAATTAAGAATATTTAAATCGCCGCCAATTATGAATAGATTCGCGATTCAGTTAGCTTTTTACCATGGAAAGAGACGTCAAAATTGGAAGAAGATATACTCACGCATTGGACTGCGCGATTCTGCCAAATACGGAGTATATTTTATTGAAACTAGCCGTTAATATTTTGTGGTGAATCGCAATTAGTTTATAGGTTTTTTATAGTTTCAGTATGCTACAGTAATTATTGGAAAACATAAAAGTGAGGGGGCATTTGTAAATCTAAAATAATATAGTGACATACATCAAAAATAACCTTAAGATTAGCCATTATAATTTCGTAAATTTACAATTGTTAAGCCCAACATCGATATCTAAACCAATAGGCTTTATGCATGTTTACGTCAAACACCCCCAAGCCTCGCTTCCAAATCACGAAGATGTGAAAATTTTCATAAATCAAATCCCAAAGCGTCCACAAATGAAAAGAATTCTTTCGTGAACACGGTTTGCACGTGCAAAATGCTCACACCTATCTCTTGAATACGAGGCTTTGGGGTGAAATTGACTAGTTTGACGTAAACATGCATAAAGCCTAGGGAAGAAGTCAAAACAATGATGATTTTAAGGAAACCAATTTTGTCGGGGGAGGTGGTGGGTGGCGGCACAGATCCCCCAACCCCACCCCCACCACTTTTTCAGAGCTCAATTTCTCAAAACCTGATTTAGGGGTACTGGTTTTTATTGTATTATGGATTTCTCCACAAGGAAGGCGTTGGTGCAAGCACTTTATCAATACCTATTTTATTGAACCTGTATATTTGCTTCTGAAATTCAGCATTTCAGAAAAAACCCTAAATTGAGTTCCTAGGAAGTACCATTGTTTTGACCTTTTCCCCTATTGTAGTCAGCAGAACTGCTTAATAACGACCGACCGCCACTTTTCAATAATCGCTTTCAGGGCATGACCAAAACTTTTAAATGCATAAAATCAGTTGTAAATTGAAGATAAGCACGTCTGGTGTATTACGACGGTACCTTTAAAGCCATGCGAAGGTCGTTATTGCTTTCCCTAGCAAAACAAACAAACAACAATAAGGTATAGATAAAACAAGAACTTACAAAACACAACAAAAGGTAAATTATAATTTTAAAGCGTGTCACGATATAAACCAGGGTAAGAAAGTGTTGCCTCGCAAAACGTTATTGGTTTAAATTTAAGTTCGTGATGCGTTATTGTATCAGCAATCGTGATCCGTTATTGGGTCAAAATTATGTCCATGATCCGATTATCGTGATATACGCTTCATACCCAGGGCCATAGCAAGCAGAGGGGCTGGGAGACCACCCCCCTCCCGCCCCCCTCTCCAAAAAAAATTTTTAAAAATATAGAAGAATACAAGTGAAAGGGTGTGGTCGCGCCCATGTGCCCCTCCCATCCCTCCCCCTCATCCCCCGATATTTGATACCGAGCTACGACCCTGACACTCTGTGAAGGAGCATGATAATACGTACTGGAGTATTTTTAGCTGCTGTTGCAAAGCATCTCGCTCGTTAGTTGTCATCGTGTTGTAAGCTTCATCGATTTCTTCCTCGTCATCGGCAGCAAAATCAAAAGTCTAAAGTTTTGGAAAAACGTTGATGATTGATTTAAATTGATAGAGAAGCAATCCATTCCTAAATGATCTTCATTTTGGTCCAAATCACTACTTTAGAAGATCAATCAATAAATCAGTTTTTAATTTTTATGTTTTTGGCAACCTCGTACCCAGATCTTTTCAGCTCTCGGAGGTTGAGAAAATCTGGGTACGAGATTAACAGTTAGGTTCACTACTTTATTTTATCAGTTGTTTATTTTGTACTGGTTAATTATTTAAATATTCTAACTTTTAAACCTATTTGATTTTTAAAATTTTGTTTTTGAAATAGTGTTTAAATAACTATCATCGAATTACAAAACTTTTAGTCTATCAATTCTCATTAACTTATTCATTTGTTTGTTCACTTATAATTCAATTATTTCTTTATTTATTCTATTTATTTGTTCATTTATCTTTTTACCGAATTATTTTTTAAAACTGTTATTGTTTGTTTATTACTATTATTTTTTTTCAAATTAAACTTTTAGGTAGTTCTTTAGAATTGAAATATGTGTCTTTTCTTTTAATGTACCGAGCACAAGTCAACAGATTAGTATAAGGACTTGATTTCTCGTCTGAAGAGCCCCGTTTTTTTATTTGATATATATGTTCTGATCACAGCTCGCCACCGACGTTAATCTATGCCCAAGCCACGTTGCACCAACTGTTTCGCTTGTCAAATGCACGCCATTTTGCTTCCCATTGGCTAACGAGTTCAGATATATTATCAGTCACTGCCAAGGACTTATAGTCGACAGATCTAGCTTGTCAGATCTTACTTCACGACAAAAAATCGTGCCCGATCTTTGTTTGTAACCGTGCCAGATACAGCCAATTTTCCGTCCCAAACAAAAAATCGGGGCCTTTAGACTAAAAACCGTGTAGTGTGTAGCAGCCTTAGATATATAAATGCAGTTTACATCAAAAGGGTTTACGATTTTCGTTTATAAATATTGTTTTGTTTTAGTTTTAATGTTAACGTGTACCCACCGAAGAATGCCCCTGTGATGTACTGTCTGTATCAGAAGTTTCGCTTGTTGTTGAGCTAAGTGATCTTGGCGGGCGAGCGCGAGTCGTCAAGCTTTTGGTCCGTCTTAGATCACGTGATGTCACTGTTACAGTGGGTGAAAATGTGACCGAGGCTGCCTTTTGACGACGATTCGACAACCTTGATTTCTTTAAACTACTGCTCCTTCGTACAACCGAAGAATCTTTGCTGTCTGATTCAGACGCTTTTGTTTTATTTTCGTTAAGTTCTTTCTTGTCTTTTAAGGAGTCAGAAAGTTGTCTTTGTTTGGTAATTTTAGTTCTTGTATGAGGAAACGTGTTTTCCTTTGCGTTGCTTGGATTGTTAGTGTTTGTGTGTTCAATGTCGTTCTTGCCCTTGTCAGATAGTTTATTCAGTCTGTTCTTTTGCTCGTTTTCAGCCATTGAACTCGTTTTAGTAGATCTAGTAAACCTGCTTATATATCTACCAATTCGTCTGCCAAGCGGGGTCGAACCCCGATCCTTCTCCGTATTTTCTAAGACATTCACACTTTGTTTAACAGTCCCATTATCTTGGTTTTGCTTTTTTGTAATCGCTTCGCTGTTCTGCGATTTATTTACTTCTCGATTCTTGCGCATGCGTATCTGAGAATCGCCTTGCTCCGCTTCGCTACTCGCGCTGGTTTCATTCAGTGTCTTTTCCCCGTCAGTCTACAAAAGTTGTCATTTATTTAGAGTGAAATCGACTGCTTGTTAATGTGTATTTAATTTTAAAGAGTGGCTATTGAAACTAACATAATGTTCTAGAGGAAAAGGAAAGTTACATCTTTGTTTCGCTTATGCATTGATCGACAACTTTGACTGAGACACCGAGTAAGCTGATTAAATTTTCAGAAAGTTATAACGAGAGTTTCATTACAGTTTTGATCGTTGAAATGTGGCAAGTAAAAATTATTTATAAGAGGTAAAGATTTCAAATGAATGCACTAAAGCCAAATTGAAGAAATCTTAAATAAAACACATGTCTAAAATGGAAAAAAAATAAAATGCAACCTCGTTGCGAATGAAACACAAACACAGAAACGGCAGATTTCCTTTCCTCGAGAAATTTTTTTAGCTCCAACACTACACTTTGAATTTAGGCTTAGTTTAAGCTAAACATTTATCTTTTTAAAGTTTATTTTCTCTACTCCTACCGTATCCAGATAAGCCTTTGGACCAACTGGCTCAACTATTTTATCCCGGTAGGGCTTGGGGCCGACTGGCTCAACTATTTTATCCCGGTAGGGCTTGAGGCCGACTGGCTCAACTTTTTCATCCCGGTAGGGCTTGGGGCCGACCGGCTCAACTTTTTCATCCCGGTAGGGCTTGGGGCCGACCGGCTCAATACCAATAAACGGGTCTGGCTCAACGTCTACATTTCCGTCCACCTCGCATGTTTGACGGGAGGGCGGCAATAAATGGTGAACTTTGCCGGTTTCGCGGCTGTTCAGCACAGCAGACTTTTTGTTGTAGTCGTGACCGATTTGACTTATATCGGAGGAGCCCGAGTCGGATTCCTCAGACCCGTTGTCTTCAGACTCCTATCACGGAGTTACATTTTCACACAAACTTAGACATGCAAAGATTTTAACGTAATTTGTAGTTTTGTTATTGATTAATAATATTGTTACTACTGGTTTACAAAGTAACTAGATAATGCTGAGAGAGTTACAGCTATACGTGGTGTATACACCGGAAACTTTTAGAAGCACATGTCGCAAGCATAAGCACATTTGATAAATACAAGTCGCCCCATGTAAGCTCCAGTATCCAAATATATTTTAGCTCTAACATTCAACATCCAAAGCATCAAAGCAATTGGGATCCGACAAGGCATCCAGCATCTGGTAAGGCATCCAGCATCCAGAAACAAGCTACAGCTGGCATCCACTTGTGCTATGGACGCGCTTACATAGGGCGAATATAAATGCTTTAAAACAGTAAAACGATACAAGGGTTCCATTGTCGCCAGGAGTCTTTCTCTTCTTCTCTTTCTCCCCTCGTCTTTTTTAGAAGAATGCAACAGCATGGTCTCACTTTATGTGTCTTTAAAGTTTGATAAGTTATTTTCGATTAAGCTGCGTTAAATTTAGAAGTTTATCAAATTTAAAATTTTAACCAGAGAATTCAAAATTTATTTTACTTATATTTTTTAGATTTAAGTTTTTCTTAGTTATTTAAATGTGTCGAGAGCTATATATTCAAATGTCTACGAGAAGTCCCTTTATTGAATTACTTATTGGAATGCTGATTATTCAATTTTAAGGTTACTTTTAAACTCAACTAGAAAATTCTGATGTGTTAGTTTTCACTTTATTTTTTATCTTATATTTCATCATTATTCCAACTTGAGAATTTTTTAGTTTTTAATGGTTCTTTTCTTTGAAATGTTTAGCGTCAGCAATATAACATGGCTCATATAACTTAGTTGTTGACGGTTGTAGTGAAAAGATTTTATTCAGTAAACTTAAAAAAAGAATCTATACAGGTTAGCATATTATTATTATTGATATTTTTATTTTTCTTCTTATTATTATTATCATTATTATTATTATTATTATTATCATCATGGTATAACAGTTTTTCTCTAAAAACCCGGTTTATGACTTATTACAAGTCGTAAAACTAACGGTTACTTTTGTTCTTTTCACATAACCAGTTTTGGTCATTGGAGGGTCGGTAATTTATCGTTACCAGATATCTTTTGATTTACGTAAGGAGGAATTTAGATACTGATAAACTGGCTTGAAGGGAAGGGGTTGGGCTGTCATTCTCAAACGATGTGTTGAAGCTGCCCTAATGTCAAGGAAGGGAGTACACGCATGCGCACAAGAGAAAAAATGACCGAGAATGACTTACCGATGCTTGTGTGGCCTCCATTAATTCATTCAACAAAGAGTTTTCGTTGTCGTCATCAACCTCACAGCTTTGCTTGCTGGGTAACACAGAATTCCTTCGACTGCTTCCTTTTTCCAGAGGTGTTGATGTCAGGTCGTATGAAGGGGGACCAGAGGCGGACATACGGGAATCTTCCCTGTCATCGCCGTCAGCATCAGAAAGTTGGAAAGCCGAGGCTCTTCGACTGCTTGCTCTGCTCGATCTTTTTGATGGCCGACTGGACGAAAGAACTGATATTGAATGCCTTTTGTTCGGCAAAGGACTTGTTCTTGCTGAAGACTTTCTTAGCTTTGTAAAAACGACAACAGCGGATCGTCAGTAGACGTCATGATAGGGTGAAAGAAGAATGAAAACCAGTATATCGAAGTAGACGTTGCCATAGCCAAGATAAAGAAATTATAAGAAGAACACTTACCTCAAGAGCAGAACGGAGATCATCGTTCGTGTCGTGAAGTTTCTTGTTTGCTTCACTGAGGAGAAAGAGAAAAGAAGATTGAAACATAGTGATGGATATATAAACTTGCAACCAACCGTAACTAACTTACTAACTTAAGATTATTGGGTCAGCCAAAAGAGTGAGTAGCGTATTAACATCGAGTTTATTCTATTATCGGGCTCAATTATTATTGAGAGGGCCTGAAGAATACATACTAAGCGCATAAGGGACATGCGTCACCCCACCCCCATCCCCAACCCACTCTACTCCCCTCCCACCATTTTTTGAAATACGCGAACGATCCAGAAGCCAGCATCTTAAAAACTTCCTACGGCAAAGGTTTAAAACTATCAATGTTTTAAATTGATCAAAAACTTGCTATTGCATTATATACCGACGCACTTAACATCATCTTTTATCTCTTTTTATTTAGCAAGCGCCGCCTCTTTATGCTTGTACTTTGTGGAAGACAAACTTATTGAACCGACATGGAAGCGACACGAGTCACGAGGACAAGTTGGCAGGTAAGTGTAAACTTAAATTTGAGATAGATTATTTAACCTTTGGGAGTTTTGGTAGAAAAATCTTTTAATCAAATAGTCATGTTGTGAGAACCTCACTAGGAACAAGTTGCTAGAGGCACGAGGTCAATTAATTACTATTATAATTTTAACTGAAAGTCTTGCAAGTTTGGTTGGCATTAGCGGAGTTGCTTTACAAGCGAGTCACTATCTTTATGATCGTTTTTAAATCAATTATGTAATAAAACTAAGCGTACTTACTGAAGTAGATGGAGTTGCCTTGTAAGGCTCTCTTGTTCTTGTACACAATCTAATACTGTAGCTTTTTCCCTAATGGAACATTCGTTATTTAGTATATAAGATTCACTGCCTGAAAAAGCAGTTCAAGTTCCACTATACTAAAATGTATTTGTTTTAATTAGCTTGCAAATTCCTTAAGCTTGTTTAAGTCCTTGACTGCATGTTTGTTAATGATTTAGTACTAGCAGTTGTTCCTTCTAAGACAGATTTTTTGTATACAATCATAACAACAGTGATTTAGCTCCAAGGGGAGGGAGAGGGGTTACTTTGGGGTAAAATGGATTGGGATACTTGTCAGGAATTATGAAAAAAATACCCCCAAAACACCAGAAGTGATAATTTTGACCCTAAAAAGTTCCTCGAGCAAAGCATCGATTTTTGAAAAAATGCAGGAGAAAGCTGAAAAAGAGGCATGCCCTTTAATTTGTTTTGCACCCTTAAGCAATACCATTTTCCCAAAATAACCTTGATTAATCTCCTAAGTACTGCCCCAAAAAAATACCATATTACCAATTTTGACCATAAAAAATACAACAAGCACCCCCATCATACCAGATATTATACCAGGAGTATCCCCTTCCCCAAAGATTTAGCTACTGGTGCATGCAGGCATTCTCATTTGTCGCATAGCTACTTTCAATATTTTATAATGTATTCAATCTCCTAGCCATTCCTTAAACCCCAGCTTGATTAATATTGACTGCTTATTGATATCTTTTCCCTCTAGCTAGTTTACAATTTGTCAGTTTACTACTTCACCTCTCAAGCTGCTCTGCTTGCTCATCGTTTTTGTCTCTCAGTTGTACCAGCTCACTACGCAGAACTGCCAGATTGGTGTGTGAGTCTGTTACCTGGCTCTTCAAATATCTGATTTCCTATAAAGAAAGCTGAACTATTTTAATGATCCAATAAAATCAGAGATCCCAACTCAACTGCATTTTGCAGGAGACTTATGCATTTTCACTTGATCTCCCACTCTCCCGCATTTTACAGAAATCTCCTGGAATCTCATTTTTAAAGAAAATTTAGATGCGAACTAAAAAGTATACAACAACAACAAAAAGCTGTTCATTTGTTCTGGACTCGTGAAAGACAATGCAACATAAACTAACATTGTTCTGACTTTTTCTATCCAAGCTGTATTCGGCTTCTATACGTGATATGGTTTGAGAAGTATTATCCTTGAAACAGTTGTACATTATGTAAAAATAGGCCATATGGGAGATATGATGCGAGGCAGTGTAACAATACACATTTTCTAGCCCCGAAAAAATCTCCCGCATTTTGGAATTCAAAGGTTGGCGTCTCTGTAAAACGGAACATATACATTGATGTTATAATCATAATATGCATAATATGTATTTAATTCTATTTATATAAATTGTTTATGAGTATTTAAAATGTTTTTGTCAACTCTATTATTTTTGAGTGTAAATGTGTTCATCAATTAATAGGTTTTTGCAAATGATGTATAAGATTAAAGATGCACACCTAAGCTGACCCCAAAAATGTTTTTTTTTGTATTTAATAGAAGTGGCAAAAAAGTCAGCATTAAACATATATATTTTAACTCGGTATAGTTTGAGATATCAATACAAAAAAATTAATTTAAATAATATACCTGTATTCTTTCATCATATTCTTCTTTCAGTTTCTGTTCCTCTGGTTCCTTTTTCTTCAGTTTTCCTTCCAACTGTGGACCGAACAAGTAAATTCATGTAGCAATTAATTCAGTGGTTAAAAAGGCAAGAAATTGAACTCTGAACGCTTTTTCACTATAACTAGATGTAATAGTATCTTCATATTT
>JAOBRD020645697.1:0-11601 GCA_027575215.2 Hydrozoanthus sils
GACGGGAGCAAAACAGAATGGGGCGATTCGTTTTTGCTCCCGTCCGCGCGTCCATTTCCTCTTCCCAGTCTCCCATTTCCCAAAAATTCAAATTCTGCGTTGCATCGGCGGTTCTTTTTCATTTACAGTTAACTTTTGCCATCATTTTGCCGACAACTTCGGACAAGAGCCGAAAACTGCTTGTTCAGTAGAATAAGTCAGCATTTTAGGCCCTTGAGGCCTCAAATTTTTCTTGGAGGCTATTTCCCAATAATTTCCTCCAAAGAGATAAATTACCAAAATTTGGAAGGATAATAAAAGTGACAGTGTTGTCCTTCAGTGGCAAATTTGTAAATAGAACATGAAGATTCAAGTGAGGCCTTACCACTGGAACGGAGTATATACTAAGTTTCGCTGATCTACAACATTAACAAAGAACCCCATAAACCCAGACGAAGGTGGGTTTTGAACCCACGACCTACGAAACAGATCTACATCACTCTAACCAACTGAGCTACGGGGCCAGCTGGGAGTTTGGTCGTGGGATTTAAGGACAGTACAGCTCGACTCGAGCCTAGAAATAAGCATTCTATGGAGTATTGTTATAATTGATTAACATAGCTTATTTTAGAGTCAATACATGTCATCTGCTTTTGTCAAAAAATTCATTAGTTTTTCTTAAAGAAAATTTTACTACAATTATTTTCATAAAGCTAAATATTTATAACAGTGTAAACTTCATTAAAATAAACTAAACGTTTAAGTCGTCCTTTGAAAATACCGCACAAACAGTCTATAAAGCACTTTGATGCCGTGTCTAAATATATTTCTTGGTTACTATTTTAAATCTCAAGACTGTCCATATGATAATTTTTCCGATGTAATAAAACATGTAACCGAAATTACAATACCTAACTAATCAACCAAATTTGTTCGTGTAAAACAGTGGATTCCCTTTTCAGCTGAGCTATAAACTTCTTTTTTAGCGAATCACTTTAACCAGCTTAGACTAGCATTAAGCTTTTTGCAGGTTAGTTGTATAAATGTATAATATGTCAAACGAAAGTCAATAAAATGTCAAACCTACTTGCCGTCATGGAAGGCATGCACAAATTATGACACAAAATTATGATGAATTCATTAAAAGTACCATGCCCTCTAAATATGTCACATAAATGGGGTAGGGCTTACACACAATCGATCGGATTAAATGAGTAATGTCTAGATTGTGTAGAATTGAAGAAAGCGCTTCTCAAGATGAGTGATCAGAAAAAATTCTGAGTCACTGACGAGAATCGAGCCCGCAACCCTCTGAATACCAGTCAGATGCTCTACCAACTGAGCTACAGACTCACATGGGGAGCCGAGTCACAGAATAAGTTCTTGTCTCTTCCCGCTCAAATCATTTGATGAAAAGGATCATATAGCATATGACTATTGGCCATACCGAGCTAGCAGTTGCAAGACGTGTGTCCAGCGGGAAGAGACAAAAACTTATCCTGTGACTCGCCTCCCCATGTGAGTCTCTGTAGCTCAGTTGGTAGAGCATCTGACCGGTAATCAGAGGGTTGCAGGTTCGATTCCCGTCAGTGACTCAGAATCTTTTCTGATCACTCAACTTGAGAAGCGCTTTCCCTCAAATCTTTACAACACCAAGTTGCAAACTTCTACATAAATCTAGATTGTGTAAGTTGAACTTTTAATTAACCACATCACCTGCCGCAAGCTTTTTAATAAACGAGAATCGGTAACGGTTTTGGCGCCAACAATACAAGACTGATCTTTTATATTTTCTGTCTAAATGATCATGTCCATTCCAATCAAAACTGGAGCGAAGACTAGTTGCAGTGTAACTGAGTTATAGTGTTTTATGGAGTGTACAAAACTGGACTATAAGCTAATCAGACGTGAGGGAGTGAAAAAAAAAAACTCTCTGCCCGCTAAAACTGAAAGTAAAAAAGTCAAGCATTTTCCGTGAAACTGACATTAGAATGGACACGAAAAACACTTAAAAAACCCTTAAAGGGAAAACGGATGTCATATATATAGATAGCCAAAAAACAAAGATTATAATGTTGTAACATGTTTTTCATACTATTCAATATTTCGGGGAACAAATGCAATGGAAGAATCAAGGGCAACTGGTTTGGTTGTCAACAGCTTGTATCGTGTGTCGTACGCTTTCGACTGCCGTGGACAATTGCCGTCCAAAGCTGTTCGAATTTCATTTGACTTAATCATTCTGTTCTCATCACTTGTAGGAAACTTCTTGATCATCACTGCATTCTACAAAAGACAAACCCTAAGAACGACCGTACATTATTTTATCGTGAACATGGCAATTTCTAATTTAATGTACCCTTTCGTTGTTCTGCCTTGGCAAATAACTGAGACATATACCACGACTATGGCTGGTTGGTAGACGGACAATTCGGTCTGGAATGTTACAAACACCGTGTCTATATTCAGCATGACCGCCATAGCAGTGGAGAGGTTTTCTGTTATTTTTTCTCAAAAGCCAGTTTTATTCACTCCAAAAGTACGCAGGTTAACTATTTTTGTAATGTGGATTTGTTCAGTTGCTCTTTTTTCACACTATTTCTACGCTATGAGATTTGTTCGTGCTGGCAAAAAGCTTTATTGTGACTTCCACTGGGGACCAAGTTCAGGGATGAAAAAAATTCACGGTACAACCTTGCTAACATTTGTGTGCCTGGCTTATGGGTCCGCTACCATGACAACCATGTTATACGCTACTGTATCTGTATTTCTTAGTCGACATATTCATAGCCTTCATTTGTCTTCTGCGATAATTCGGAACAGAGCGATTAGAAATAAAAAGATCATGTTAATGTAGTGGCGCTATTCTACGCCGAATCGCTTCCATTCAGTGTGCAGGTGATAGTTGTTTTCTTGAAGCCCGACACACTTTTACCGTGTAATTTCATTTGGATATCAGACTATTTTTTACCCCGACTGCACCCAGCTATCAACGCGTTGATTTCTATGCGTTTAATGAAGAATATCGAAAAACTTGCATTCCAAGAGTCCAAACAACGCTGTAATCTCAAGACAGAATTTCAAGAGTCCAAACAACGCCGTAACCTCAAGACAGCATTTCAAGAGTCCAAACAACGCTGTAGCGTCAAGACAGCATTTCAAGTCCAAACAACGCTGGAACTCAAGACGCCATTTCAAGAGTCGAAACAACACTGTAACCTCAAGACACCATTTCAAGAGTCCAAACAACGCGGCTGTGACCTCATGACAACATTTCAAGAATCCAAACAACGCTGTAACCTCAAGACGCCATTTCAAGAGCCCAAACAACGCTGTAATTCAAGTTACCATTTCAAGGGTCCAAACAAAGCTGTAATCTCAAGACACGATTTCAAGGGTCAAAACAAAGTTCTAACAAGACACTATTTCAGCAGTTCAAATAACATTGAAAAACGCACACATTTTTTTACTTTCGAAATCATACTTCCTTGACCGAATTTGCTTTAATCCTTACAGCTCGATTTGCCGAATCGTCTTATAATCAAAGAAAAAGTAGAATGTGAAGTATATTCAAAGCTGGTACATTGTTTCGTGACTATAAAGGAACACTTAATGAGAAATAAGCGGTAAATTAATAACAGCTTTAGAACTTTTGATGAAATTGAGACTATAATCAGAGCAAAAACACCACCAACACTGAGAATAATTACAACAATAATAGAAACAAAGAGAGTTGCCATCAACACCATCATGGTCATGCATAATTGAATAAGTTTATTTTTTTGTTTTAATGGTAATTTACAACATAAAATATCAAATAAGTATTTGTTAACTACAATTGGTAGCATTCGTATACACTCTTTTTTATAAGAACCTTTTTTTTATAAAAACACCAGGCTCAAAATTGACCGATAGCAACATACTAAAAACATACCCGTGGCTGAGGGGTGGATGAAAATTTTATTGTTACATTACGGTACAAAACCATTCATTTGGTTTAAGGTTTCGTTAATTTGCTTTTTCTCGTAGATTTACTGTACGTCCGCAACGTCTGCACTTCCAGTCAAATTCCCGAGCCTACGTCTTATAATTGTTCTTAAAAAAAACGGGCGTGTACACCAAACACGTATGACTACATTTTAAGAACATTCGAGGCTGAACTCCTCAAAATCTTTAAAAACGTTCAGCCTCAGCCAAATATTAGACATTCTAATAAAAGAAGATTATGACATCGATCAACAAACAGCAAAATCCAGCAAAGTTTGACACTTGAGAAATCTGGAGATACTAAGACTTTCCATAGTTAATGCATATATTCGGAAAATCTTAGCTTCTACAGTATTCTTAAACAACCAAATATTCATCCAAATATTCTAAATAATTTTTCATCTTTTTAACATACAGTATTCTTAAACAACCAAATATTCTAACAGGCTTATCAATGGGCAAAATTGCAGGCGTGCGGTACATCGCCCGCTTCGTTCGGCCGAGGCGGGCGATGGCGGGCAACGTTTTCAGGTCCCCGATTTTGCAGTAAAAACAATTGTGTTCATATTGATGGTATTTTGTTTTTAATACTATTTTAAAACGTTTCGGAATAATTTCATGAAGTATTTCAGCTGTAGTGTGATATTTTTTTGGAAGCATAATTTTCGAAAGTAAAGTACTTAAGGAAAACATTTTGATTCGTTGGACGAGGAATTTGTCGTGATCTTGGAAGAAAACAAAGACATTCCAACAGCGACAGTAAACAAATTTACATTAGCACCTTTATTATCCACACGGATTTTGTGCAATATTTCTCTCATCTTACGTGAATACATCCATATGAAACTTTTCATAAAATTGCTGTGCGAAGTTACCACAAACAAAAATGTGGCAAAAGTCAATTTTAGGCGAGCCATTAATCGCACGCCTCATGCTCTTTAAGCGGGTGATGAAACGTGAGCGGGCGATCGCCCGCATCTCATTGATAGGCCTGTTCTAAATAATTTTTCATCTCTTTTAACACTGTGTTGTGTTGGTGTTGTTCCTACGTGACAGTAAGAAACCACGGAGATCCGGACAAGAACTCTGAATCAATTCCTGTAAATGAAATAAATCGTGAAACCGTTTTTAGCATAAAAGGTCTTGAAAGTGGCAAAACAGAAATAATTTAAGGTAACATTTCTTCAGTTATCCAAACATGTTTCAACATTACTAGGGTCATCTTCAGTGGTGCAAGAAATAAGTGTAACAAGAAAGCATACAGAATGAAATTACAGTAGCAATGATAATTGGAATGTTCAAAACAAATAAAAAAATTACTTAGATATTTTAAGGTTTACGTGCTTGACTTGGGAATTGAGTAAAGGCTTTGCAAATTTAATATGAATGACCCCTTTGATCTTGAGTTGGAATTCTGTTGAGGCATTATCTAAGATTTTAAAGCACTCTGCTGAACAAAGAGAGCGGCATACCCGAGGGTTTTCTAAGTTGTCGAAAACGTGAGAAGGACAATAAATAACTAGAAAAATGGCTTCTGACCTATCACACCTCTCACACACGCACATTACATCTTACAAACCGTCAAACACTGACATTAGAAAACACAAAATATAATAAGATGACTCTAGTAGTGTCGAACATGTTCGGAAAACTGAGAATGTTGAGTGTTTCCTAAAATCAAAAGTATCTTACATAAGATATTTAAAATGGTTAAAAGAGTGTCTGGTTAGATATACATACAACTATTTAAACACACAAACTTTCGGCTACCAAAATAAGCTTATGAAAAGTCTAAAACAAACTGGTGCGAACTGTAGGCTAGAAAACTGTAAGATAATTCGAATTATTAAAAAATTATAAACATTAAATTATAAATAGGTTAAAAGGTGCAAACTTAAGTTAAGAATCGTATTTATAACAACACAAACAATGTAAAAAGGGAAATATAAACATGATATCTTTCTGTAGAACGAAATTGGGGTAGGGGCTTGGAAGCAGAAATTCATTTTCAAGTATACTAGAGGGGCTCTGAAAGACTGTTGTTGGCGAATTGGAGAAACGGAAATGGCTATTGTGAGTTGACCGGGTCTACCCATTCAAAAAACACACGCACTAAAAAAGTTTTACACTTTCTAAGATGTTAATTTATTCTTCGTTTTCACGCCAAAGGCGCCAAAGACAAATAACGAAGCGGCTATGTTGGTGTCCTAAACAAAAGAAATCATCAAAATTCTTTTGTTCACATCAGGTGAAAACGACGAATACCCTATAAGCCAGTTCCGAATTTCAAAAGAACATGCGCGCGTCGGGATAAAATTTAAAATTCGTGAAACTTAACCAAAGGAACGCAATGAAGCGGGATTGGAATTCATTATTATTGCTTTCTTAAGTATGATAAATATTTCATTTTATCCTGTCGCGCGCACGTATTTCTGAAATTCCGAATTGGCTTATGAATCCTAGTTTCTAAAAAAATAGATTGCTTGGATAGCGAGGCAAAGAAGGACTCTTTCACAGCGTTTTGAATCGTTCACTTTGACTAAGTAACTACAGTAAAACTAAAGAAAAGCTTCTTTCCTTCTTCTTGCTTGTGTGGTTACAGCTTACCTCGGGTAAACTTCTCAAAACATCAACAGACGATCGTTGTACACATTTGCGTACAAAGTTGGTAACACAGCAGTCGAACTCGATATCAAAAGGCTGAAAAGACATGAACAAAAATTAATGCTAAAGCCTTTTTATGAGCTTGCCTGACCCATCAGGCCGGTGCTTATCTTTGCCTATCAAAGTGCTTAGCGGAAGAGAGTCTTTCATTCCCCTAGATGAGGCACTAAACCATTGCAGGTTAGCCCCCAGCAGAGGTCGTTACTCATCTGTATGACCGAGTCGATTGGAACAAGTTGGGTAAAGGGTCTTGCTCAAGGTATGGTTGGGGTCAGACTCGCGAGCCCGGTTTTAAGAGTCGAACAGGCTAACCATTTTGATGTGCACACTAAGTATATAGGTATAACTGAACTACTCCAGCAGTTGAGTATGGAATATGACATGACATTAATCTTTTTTTTTTTAAAAAGCTACTGAAAACGTTGTAATTTAGGCCTATTTCAGACGCCGTATTCTTCATGTGTCGAATCTATTGAAATGAAATTCGACGTTGATACGGCAGTTGTTTCAGACGCTGAATTTAATTCAGTCGAATTAAAAATGTGTTGTTTCAGACGCCGTATTTTTCATGTGTCGAATCAAATAATTTTGACCATGACGGGCGCTGGTCACGTCAAGTCACGAAAACGAGACTAAACAAAATGTTTGTCAACAGGAAAGATGTTGAGCGTTTAACTAAAGAAGAGCAATAATTTCTGCAAATCGCCAAAGATGACTCTTTTTAGAAGCCGCAGTTGCATACATGGCAAGGCAGAAAAAAAGGCCGCTTTTGCTTGTCGTTCTATCTAGTCTGTTGATGCTTGCACGGCAACAAGATTTTGCAATTGTTGATCGTGATAGTCAAAATCATAACATTCTAAACTTTTATGGGCTGTTAAACTCACGCAAAGTTGAGATAGAAAAGTAATTAGTGTATAAAAACGAAAACAGCAAACTGGAAATAAACTTTTGACAACCGTCGTTGTTGCTTATTAGCTCAAACTGACTTGCACAGTCGAGACCAATACTGTTTTAAGAAAAATCTAAAAAAGAATATTAACATCTGTATTGATAGATAGGAGGGTTTTTTTGTACCTGGTGTATGCCTGGAACAATCCAATAATTAATATGTAACCATTATCGTATACCTATTCTCTGATTGGTAAACAAAACTCATCTTTTATTTGCTATTTCTTTCCCGCCAAGGTGAGGCGCACGCGCCGTCGTCTTCCCGCCACTTATTTTGCTGCAACCACGCAGACGTGAAGCAATAATTTCACATTATAATATGTTGTAATAATTTATGCGTTTAATTCGAAATATGAGAAATACGCCGTGTGAAACCGAGTCGAACGAAAGCCGTATATACGGCAGCCGGTGCCGTATTTATTATTTCGCGGCGTATCTGTTTCGACTGTCGTATATAATCGATTTCAGACGTCGTACATTTCATGTACATAATGGAAACAATAGATTCGACACATGAAAAACACGGCGTCTGAAATAGACGACAAATAGAAGTCGACAACTCACCTTACTTACCACATTCATGGTTAGGGTATCTTCTAAGCACATCTTGCGCAGTTCAACCAGATCCATGTGCATTTCAAGGGTCAACTCCAAAAATCTTCTGGTATCTATTAACTAATAATAATAGTAATGGGCTATGATAATGATAGCCTCGATTGAAACATAAAAGATAGATTAAGCAAAGACAACGCAACGACAACGTGACTTCTGTTTACGTGCGCGCGCACAGCTCGAGGTCTCAGGTGCGCGCTATTAAGGTTCAACGTCGGTTTCTTGCAAAAAAACCATTTACATCCCCCCCAACCTTGGATCACGATTTTACTCATTACTGGAGTTAGGTTTCGTTTTCCCTCGAATTATACCTTCTAACACTCATACTTCAGTGTAGCTGAAAAAGGTTAGGTTAACTAACAATTCCTCGTTAAAAAAGTTCAGTTGCTCCGAGTAAGAAGTTGTTTAAATTTGTTTGTTTAAACATGGTTCCAGGAACCTAACATTTTTGCCTGTAATTGTTTTATCATTTACTTTATCAACCTTGTTTCGTTTGTACTTTAACAACTAACTATCATTTTTATCACTGCAACTGGGAAGCGATTTAACCAACTATTTGCTACTAACTTAAACTTAAACAATGAAATATTATAGCTTGCTAATTAGTAATTCAATTCAATTGATACCAATACAGTAAATTGATCTGCCTCCGAGGAAGTTCTATAACATATAGCTAAGGAAACACAAGATACACAAACTTACCTTGTCTAGGGGTGCAGAAGCAATTTCCGTGAACAAACTATAAAATGAAAGAAATTAATGGAAATAAATAAACCAAAATTTTGGCTTATGAAGAAAGAGAAAAAAAATGAAAAAAACATTAATGCAGACGAGAATTCTGAACGTAAACGAGAATGAACTAAATTTTAATAGAACTTAAAACCGATTTTGGTGCAAACTCGCTCGAGGATCAGTTTCATTTTCCAATGCTCGATTCATTTTGAAATTTGATTGCTTGGTTAGAAACTAACATCTCTCGCGCCTTCCTCTTTGGATACACTTGAAACATTTCAAACTGGGAAACGTTTTGGTATGTGTTAAGGATTCGTGCCGACGTGTCGGGTTGGTTCAGAATTATGCTTGATGTTTTCATGTTCATTCTTCGTTTTTGTTTCGGCGTTGACAGATTCAAAAGTTACAACATTTTACAGCCCTTGTGAAAGACCAAATACGACTATATTTGAATTCAATGGAAAAGTCAAAACGGAAATGCAAGTTTGCTGCGAAGATACGTTCTTCTTGTTTGGGTCTTGAAGCGACTAATTAGTTTCTTTGTGAACAAACATGATTACTTTACAAATCGAAGCCAAGCCTCGATTTTTTCGTTAAGATAAAGACTCAACTGTTAGGAAAACTTGAGTCTCGTCTATATAATTTTCTTATACAAATATGTGTAATCTCTTCTGAGAAAGCCAAAAAAATTCCCTTCAAAGAGCGAGCTGTAAAGTCTTCCGGAAGGCATCTATAAAAGACTTAATAATGAACAACCTTTAGAAAAAAAAAGCCCTAGCTAAGCTGGATATTCCAAGTATTAAAAGCAGTAGCAACATGCAGTCTTCGACTGCCTATTTTTATCTTTAAGGTTGAACAAACTTCTGATTCTTCTGGTTTTCCGTAAGATTATGAAAACGAATTTTCCTCCCGTAAAAATGTTCAGTTTGGTATATTTTTTGTTATGTTACAAAATGGATATCCGAGTAAGCCACAAATCAATATCAGCAAACTAGATTACTTGCAAAAACAACAACTGATATCTCCTATCAAAATTCAAAAAGTTTGCTTACCTAAAGAACGCGACGGGATATAGCTTCACCAACTTCTCATCAAGAACAAGATGTCTGATAATAAAAAGGAAAGAAGGGTCAAATAAAAAGAAAAACCTTTAAAACGCAGACTGTTGAGGTTACCTTAAGCTACAACTTGATTGATTTTCACCAAGCCATCTTTGATCTGTAAATGAAAAAAGAGGTTAATAAAGTCAGTCATTGGCTAACTTGTAGGTGGACCTTTTGTAGTATATCCAAGGATTAATGACTTTTTTTATACTACGAGACGTCTAATTTCAAGGACGTCTGGTATAAATACGAGACGGCTTGAATAAGCTCCCCCCCCCATCCCCCCCGGGAGCTTATTAGAGTGTTTACGCTATACATCATGTTCCCTGGCAGCTGAGAATCTTCTACTCATCTACAAAGGTCAACGGTATGCACTATGACGGTTTTGGTTGTTGTCGAAATGATTTGCCTGAAAGCATCGTGTCAGTTGAAGTCTTACGACAGGTCTGCTTAAAACAGAAGTTATAAGTTATTCTTTATTGCAAAAATTGTTCTTACCTTTACCAAACACATTTAATACATATGGACGATCTGTACACACTTTCTGCAAGATCAATGGAGACTAGTCAGTCTTGAACGATCCTTAACTCTTTAATAAAAGACGATCGTACTATAAGTTTCTCCTCAAGGCTCAGTCCATTACAAGTAGCCCATAATCATTTTTCCTCTCACTCTCAATTGGCCCAGTTTTACCCGAGGTTGGCTCATTTAATAAAGCACGGAATCAAGCAAAATTGTTCATATTCAGGGCTGTCGACAGACTCTGAATTTAGGGCAGCCCAATGTATTGATGTATAAGTGCCCTGTCCTGGGAGAATCAAAGATTCTCATTCGCTTAGCACTGCGGAAAGTGGTCTAATGAGTACAACTTAATAACTAACTAATTCTTAACCAATTAATCGTTTTCTTACCAAAGTCAAATTGTTAGATTTGACTTCAATCAACTTAATAACTAACTTATTTTCAACCGATTAATCGTATTCTTACCAAAGTCAAATTGTTGGATTTGACTTCAATCAAATCAATAACTAACTTATTTTCAACCAATTAATCGTATTCTTACCAAAATCAAATCCAATAAAACGGTGCTGTTCATCACCTAATAAGCGATAAATTCAAACAAATGCTTGACTTATTTTAAATAATAAATTATAAAAAGTATAAAGAAAAAAGGAATCATACAAAATGTAGTTAAACTCATTTCACAACTGAAAGGTGAGGCACCGTTTTTCCACATGTCTAGAGTATTTTTTTTTCTATTTTCAATTGGAAGGGTAGGGATGGTTGGAGAAGAATCAGTTGGGAGGGATGGATGAAGAGGACTCGGTGGAGAGGACTCAAGATGGGATGGGTAGAGAGGACTCGGTGGAGAGGACTCAAGGTGGGATGGGTAGAGAGGACTCGGTGGAGAGGACTCAAGGTGGGATGGGTAGAGAGGACTCGGTGGAGAGGGCTCAAGATGGGATGGGTAGAGAGGACTCGGTGGAGAGGACTCAAGATGGGATGGGTAGAGAGGACTCGGTGGAGAGGACTCAAGATGGGATGGGTAGAGAGGACTCGGTGGAGAGGACTCAAG
>JAOBRD020645799.1:0-15183 GCA_027575215.2 Hydrozoanthus sils
ACATGACGTCATCAGTTGAGAACTTTAAACGTTGATATTTCGAGAACCAGAAAAGATTTTGACAAACTTTTTTCACCACTATTCCTCATTAAGCAAGGTCTATCCACTGGAGTAATCGATTTTTTCCCTTCATATGCACTTTAAATTTTGTATCATGGCATCGAGTTGTAGCTGATAGAACTGATTGGAACCGTCTAGCTCATAGCGAACTAAACAAAACAAAGTTTCTTTTAATTTTATGCAAGAACAGTTCACACCATTCTATCTTCCACGGCAGCAGAGGAAAGAGCGCGTAGCTAGCAAAACGATAGGCTGCAAAACAGTCTTTTCCTCCGCCGAGGCATCGAAAATCCAAGCGCGTTCATCAAATGGGTGACTAGAAAAAAAAAGGGTGTAGGGAAATTTTCTGTAATTGTTTAATAATAGAGATATCCGCGAATCAGTACGTGATTAACTCATTTTCTAAAACTTTTAAAGAAAAGAGCTGTCAATTTTAAACCACTTAAAAACTGGAAATTACCCGACACCCTTTTTAAGTATGACTATTTAAGATTACGAAAATCGCATAATCAATGTAATTTTGAGGTTTAGAAAAGCTAGAACCACGTTTATATGAGAAATAAACACACACAGTGTAATTTACCTTTCACACACTCATTCGAAAAAAATCGGTGTTATGTCCGAGCTGGGACTCGAAACCGCGTTTCCTGTATTCTAGTCAGGCGTGATGGCCACTACACCATCGGGTATTCACCATGCTGGCAACATAGCAAATAGGGATGTGTATTTTGGCCGCACGTGGGTCGCCCATGGGCCCGATATTTGCTATGTTGCCAGCATGGTGAATACCCGATGATGCAGTGGTCATCACGCCTGACTAGAATACAGGACACGCGGGTTCGAGTCCCAGCTTGGGCATAACACCGATTTTTTTCGGATGAGTGTGTGAAAGGTAAATTACACTGTGTGTGGTTATTTCTCATATATATCCTGAAAATCACGTTCTGACAGCTATTACTCAAAACAGGCGCGAGGGTTAACATTTGGCAGACGAGAGGTACTCAGTGCGGGTTTGACTTTGAATTGGGAAAAAGAGTAAATTTTTCAGAATTCTGCAAACAAAGCAATAATCATCATCTATTTGGCTCTAGAAAGGGCTGCACTTTCAAGAGAAATCATTGAAACGAGACGCGCAAACGCAAATTTTGCCAAATACATGCACCTCTACCCTATCGATCCTGTACCCTTAAGGTTGTGTTACACGATCCAACTTTTTGCTTGACTTTTCGCTTAACGATGTTGCGTTAAAAGTTGGCGTGACATAATACACGAACCAACTTTCTCAAAAAGTGTAATTTTGTGTTAAACGTTTTTGAAACCATTTCAAAAACTCGCGACGCGCTGCCGACAAAACATTGCGCGAAAAGTTGGCTACAGTACCACTGTTACACGACAGTCAACTTTTAACGCAACTTCGTTGCACGAAAATGTATCGTGTAATATCACCATTAAGGGCGTGTTCATACGGCTATATACCATGGTTAATTACGAAACCCAGTGTTAAACCTCACTCGCGAGTAGGTTTTATCACTGTGTAAACGCGCTCTACCTAATCAACCATGATTAATTAAAGGCCTGTCGTGTGAACGCACCTTGAGTCGGATAATTAAGAATATTTTAGAAATTTTGAGTTAAGATTTTCGAACGGTTAAATTTTTTATGCCTTTTGTTGTCCGAAAATTAAGCAGTCCGAATATTTTCCCATTCAAAGTACCCGATTCCAAAATCACGTTAACAAAGTTGATATTTCACTGACATAAGCAAAAAAAACAAAGCAATAAAAGGGGAAGAATGCAATATCATTTACGATTTTCAGATACGAAATGTTTCAGTTCACAACACTGAGATAGACTCTTAAAAACTCAAAGCTTGCTGTTTGTATAAAACTAGACGCCGTTTAGGCGTGAACTCGGGCTTCCTATGGGTTCAACTAGGCATTGAAACTAGGGGCATAGTACTTTCTGCTGAAGTGAAAGAAATAATTGGTGAACACAAATTAACAATTTTTGGTACTTGCGAATCGAACATTATTCTTTGCGAATTGAAGTTTTTTGATATCATGTATTTGTTTCAATGTTTGTGTAAACGAAGAGGTATAGCCGAAATATATACAAAATTCGGGACAATGTTAGAAGTTGTACGCGCGCACTTTAATGGTTTTCCTTGACCTTTGGATCATGAAAGTTGTAAACAAATGGTCACCGCTGACTTGATCTCTCGTTAGTTTTTTCACTAGATCGCTCTATGGTCTTTAATTTCCTATAAAAAGACGACTAAACGCCGATTTTCAAACAGTTTTCTTAAATTTACCCATAAAACTAACCCTAGCAAGGAGGCGTCTTCATGTCTGCCTGACACAATCATCCCGAAAGTGTACGTCAACATTTCGTTCTCATAGACACATTATGCTCGTAAATTTTCAAGACCATTATGCTTTTTTAGCGTCACCCTAAAAATTGTACCATTATGCCGAAAATTAAGCTCCTTTCAGACCATTATGCTCGTGCAATGCTGGCTGAAACCACGGTATCACCCAAACAAGTCCCAAAAACTTAAAACAACACGGGATATCTAAAGCATGTTACAACAAGTATTGTATGTTTGTAATTTGGTCAATGTTTATCTTTTGTTGTACCAAAGCATCAAAGAGCATTCAATATAGTGGTGAAGCGCAAGGTCTTGTAAATGTCCAAACGTCGTGGTTAGAATGGAAAAGACTCTTTCCGATAAGGCTGATGATGGCTGGAGCAGGAGAACAAGCTTAGCTGCGGCTGACCAAAAGGGGAATTCATCTGCATTATTCTTCGACCAACCAACTGGGTCAACATCAGGCGCGATTCCATCTGCCTTCGCCAGGTATCTCGGCAGCTCTTTCATGAGGTGTCTTACTACAGCGGCATCATTGAGAAAGGAAATAGCTGCGACAGCATCAATGTCGTTTGCCACAGGACGCAAAGAGCAGATTTGATGTGAGCTGAAAAATCTAGCAGTTCTGACGATTTCACTTGGCTGTTAAGTGTACCCATCACTTTCTGAGAGAAGTGGTTCCAACCAGGCTGAACAGCCACTACGCTGTACTGGTAAAATTGCTGGGTAACAACATGGTTTCCTTCGGAGATGTGCCTCGGTACAGCACTGAGGTTTGGGAGGTTGGCTACATTGATGCTGTCCTGAATGAGTATGAGTTGCTCATAGCATTTCCACGCAAGCACGTCATCTCCCTCAAGAAAATAAGTTAATTGACTCAACCATAGGCTTGCCCGCATCACCAACTGCTGCAATTGTAAGTTCAACCTGTAGGAAGCATTTCGTTTGAACATCATTTAACACTGCCTCAATCTGCTTTAGGGTGGTAGCCTCGCTTCCAGCCTCTTGCAATCTTTGTTGCACGAAAGAGAGAATCTCGGCAAACTGTAGAATGATCTGTTGTGCAACCTCCCACCAGCTCCACCACCGTGTCGGCGAATAGGACTTTATAGAGATACCAGTGCGCTCTCTCCAAGCTAGTCGAGTGGCAGGACTATGGCCAAAACGGCTGTTCCAAAGCTGCAGAAAGCGCTTTAGTGAGGGATATTAAAATGGTCACCTACACTATCTATGGCATGGGAGAAACAGCGAATATCAACCACTTTGGGAAAAGCAACCTTCACAGTTCTCATGGCAGCTCCATTTACAGAGGCCCACGAGCTAGTTCCTCCCCTTTAAGAGATTTGGCTATCAACTAATCGTACCAGGCGCTGTTTAATTTCCCAATCTGCAATAGCAAACCTGATCACGATAGCCACTGTTTCTCCAAGCCTCGTTGTCCTATCAAAGATAACAGCAACATTGGTACTAGATACCTCATCCTTGATTTTTTCTTTCTCTTCTTTTTTCACAAATGGAATCAGCTGTAGCATGTGGGGTGCCGATGTGAGACGGTAGCCTCCTTCTTCGCGTAGTTCACGAAAATCATCCAGCTTGTGAAGTGGCACTCCTGCCTTGAGAAATGTCTTGAGGACTTTCACTCTAAACACTCTTTGATTGTCACTGAGCATTTCTCCTTTAGGGTGGACTTCCTGGTCATAGTTTTTCATCGCGTCAACTATTAACATCTCTCTTTTCTTCTTTTACGATAGCCTTTCCTTTCCGGACTTGTGTTTCGAAGACTCGACGTGACGCTTAATAATACTGGCTTTCACAGAAATTTCTTTCCTACAGGCCTCACAGAATAACTAACCATTAGACTTGCGAAAGGGTTTGTCTTTATATTCTCTTATTCTTGTGTCTATTGAGACATATTTCATAGACGTATACTTCTTTTGACTCGTCTTCCCTGGCCCTCGTTGTGTTTTGTTCTTGTCTTTATTAGAAGTAATTACACGTCTTCTTGAAAAATCGGATGCTTGTGCACTTCTTAGTTGAATTAACGCGTTTCTCACGGTTTCACCTTGCTCAGAAGAGCCAGAAACTGAATTGGGGTCAACTGAACTTGGCTCAGAACTTGCCATGTTGTGATTGTTGCCAGGATGACTGCAAAGCATGATGGACCTGGCATAATGCTGTAACCAGGCCTCTAAACCAGTAACCAAGCCTTAGAAAGAGCTGAATAAACAGACAGGAGGCATATTCGATATTTTTTTCACCTTTTCACTGAAAATATGGAAAATATTAGTTTTGTATCATTACGATAAAATTATGCTATAAACTTGGCCATTATGCCGGCATTATGTTCGATGCTCTGACTATGCCATTATGCCGAAAATTATGCCGGCATAATGTGTCTCACCCTACTCCTTGTTTTCTGCTGGTTCACGCTCACGTTGTCTTCACTACTATGCACGATTGTACTTATATAAAGAACAAACTCGTCATGAGGAGATATGAATTATTTCATATTTATTTTCATGGAAGTATCGCATTTCTCGATTCTAATACATGCACAAGAGTCATACAAAATGAAGCAATACGGCGGATATAAAAACGGCACTAAACATTTCATCATAACAAAAGCAGTTAAATAGATGTGGTAGATACTTGCTCTTTCAGTTTGACATGGCGCCCTTCTTGTTGTTCTTGATTTTTAATTAGCAACTGACAGTGTATCAGGTTTCTTGCATTCATCTGAATCAAAGCTTAATTGAAGGTTAGTTTCTGTTCTGTTCAAACCCAAACGTGTGCGCAGATTACACCGGAAGCAGAAAACTCGAGACTGCGCAGATGCGCTTCAACTGACTTTTTGGAAAGTTCCGAGTTTTGTGGATGAACTGCATTTTAATACTCGGGCTCTTCCGCAGGAAGCCCGAGTAATTACACCAGGTTTATAGACAAATCTCGCAAACGTGAAGAAGCAAAATGTTTATATGGCGAGGGATGTTCCGGGGGATAAGGGACTGACGTCACATATCGATTCTTACCACACTCGTCATTGCTTCCGTGAACCGGCTCAAGAGCTTGATAAGGTGTTGACAGAATGAAGTGCCGCTTATATAATTATATCATGATGTCAGTAGACGTCCTGCTCTGAATTCCTGTCATTTTTTCCCTTGCTTAAAGATTTACCATAAATACGGTGAAGCGCAAAATGGTTCGCTTATTGACCTCGGCGCGTTGGAAGAAAGTAAGTTTTGTCTTTCCCGCTGATTATCATATCCCTTTATTGCGCTGTTTTATATGGTCATCCCATAAAGTATTAACAAACGTATTCTGCTTTTCAGCGTCTATTGAATTCAGTTCACCCGATCTCGGCCAAAGAACCTTTTGTAATCGGCTTAGCTCTGTTGTTGACAGAATGAAGTGCCGCTTATATAATTATATCATGATGTCAGTAGACGTCCTGCTCTGAATTCCTGAGCGCTAGCTGGGTGTTAAAGCTCCTCATGTGACCCATCGTCCACCATCCCCCACGAGAAATGCCAAACTTATTCATCGATTTTTAGCAAACCCCAAATAAACGCCCCTGCTAATTAAAAGCCCTCTATTACATCTATTGCACTACGAGTCAGGAAGCAGTGGTAAACATGGTTTAAAATAACTTTAACTATGTCATTATTTTCCGCAAAATTCGGATGACAGTATGTAAAAAAAGGTTTCTTGTTCGATGTATCTTTTTTTTTATTAAGAAACAGTTTTAGTTTATAAGATATTTTCTGGGAATAAAGACTTGAACGACTTTTCCTACTTTTTATTTTCATTCTGAAAGTATGACTTTACTAAACTATCGATACTTACCAGAGTTCGCGTTTAGAAACATCAGGACTCAACATTGTGATGTTCCTTGTGGTAAAACTCGATATGTGACGCTTCCCCAAGACAACCCGCCTCGGCTAGCAGTTGTCTCAGGTACCCCGAGATAAAAGCACCATGTAAACGGTAGGATAACCAAATGATTTATGTATAAGTTTGCAATTTGGTGTTGTAAAGAATGAAGGAAAGCGTTTCTCGAGTTGAGTGATCAGAAAAAAACTCCGAGTTACTGACGGGAATCAAACCCGCAACCGGTCAGATGCTCTACCCACTAAACTTAAGACTCACATGGGGAGCCGATCTTGTCTATTCCCGCTGGACATACGTCTTGCGTCTCTAATGGCCATTGGGCATATTGAGCTAGCAGATGCAAGACGTGTGTCAAGCGGAAATAGACATGAACATATCCTGTGACTCGGCTCCCAATGCGAGTCTCTGTAGCTCAGTGGGTAGAGCATCTGACCGGTAATCAGAGGGTTGCGGGTGCGATTCCCGTCAGTGGCTCAGAATTTTTTCTGATCACTCAACTTGAGAAGCGCTTTTCTTCATTCGGTAAGATACCTTTTCGTTCCTGGGCAACTTTCCTCATATGAACAGGGCCTTGCTAGTGTTTGTAAGTAACTGAAAGTAATTTATCGCAGCCGCTGGACAGCAATGTCACAGATAGACTGTTTAAAAGTTTATGTTATATTTATTTTTTGGTTTTTTAATTCTTAACAGAAACGCGTTTCAAATTATCACTTTTTAAAACTCGCTCTGTAACTGGTGAATGCATAAATTTAACACAAGCCCATGCAACTATATTTTTTTCAATTTGTCTTTTTCTTTCTTTTTCTTCTATAAAAGCCAACATAATACCACTCGTATTGCTACAGTACATGTCTTCATGAATTGATCAGAGATTAGTTCTAGATATCTGGCCTATATATCTGAAAATCTATCACTTACAAATTACATAAAAGTTTTTAACGATGTATATAGGTATCACATTTCCCAAATACGATACTAACGTCCAAGGATGAACGCATGAATGCTTCTTTACAACAGCAAAGTTAAGCTAAATCTGTTTCCAAATAGAGCCTGGTTTGAAGAATATTCGAAGTATTAAGACTAGTTAGGACTGATGCAAATAATGGTTTTTTGGCAAGGATAACTTGTTCTTCAAGGGGAGCACGTTTCGTAAACCAAAAAAGGCGTTTTTGTCCAAACAGAGAGAGGACGGTCTACTAAAATGTGGCGTCTTCTACGAGGCCCTGACACGTTTTCAGTCAGAACTTAAATTATGCACTTATTTCCCCGATTTAGATTTGGACTACGCAACGCTACTTTATCTGTTTTGCAACCAGGGCTCGTACTACAAATTAATACTGCTCAGTGAACGTAAGTTTATGCCCGAGCCATTTAAATATATGTTTTCCAAAATGTTCTCTTTCTCGAGTCGTTCTTCAACTTGCTCTTTGTTTCTTGTTCTGGGACAAGATTAGTGCTTCTTGCGACGTCAAACTAAGGAAAAGCTCGGGAAAGCTACGCGTTTAAATAAAACAAAGGGGATACGAGTACAAACCACTTTGAAGAATTCTCCTCGTTTTAGTACAGGAGTATAAGAAAACTTAGGACGTGTAAGTTCACTCAGTAACAGCGAGCAAAAGTAAAAAGTAGAACCAACATAAACTACTGACAAATTTAAATATTATCTTCTGCTTTAAACATCTGCCATAAAAAACTGTATCACTACCACCCCCATTCCCCACAGGAGATTTAGTCTTAATGTTAGTCTTAGGGGGTTTAACAAAGACTTAATGAGATTCTGCAATTAAAAAAAATAAGGGAAATAGCTTTTGCTATGACTCTGAGACTCCAGTCACACTTCCAAGCTGTAACAACAGATTCTGGCAGTCCTGGAGCGATCGCTTGTCACCAATCCTCTCAAGCGAACTAGCGGCCTCTATTAGCATTCCTTTGCGCTGACCTGGGGCAGACAAGAAAGGTGATGGCAAATGACGACACGCCATAACAAGGGCAGCAGCTCGCTCCCGCTCACCCGTAATACAATCTTGGTCCGTTTCCTCTTCGCCTGGAGTCAAGGAAAAGTACCGTTAGGCAACAACGTTCATGCGCCTACAGGAAAAAAAAACTTTCGAACGACCACCCAATTAATTCACTAAAATAGGTAATAACAGTGACATCAAAGTTGGGGACGTTGGTGGTGGTTTTATACAACGTACCTATATCCTCCTGCTTGGTGCTGAAGGTCTGTGGCTGCTTTTGTGACGTAATTCTCTGTCGAAGAGTGCTTCTCTCTAGTAGCTCGTGTGTGCGCGCGGGATTAGCGCCTGCCATCATGCGGAACACAGCCTCGTACAGGTAAAACTGAAAGCACACACAAATATAAGGACTTATTAATTAGCTATATCTATCTAATTAGCTGGTGATACAGCAAATTAAGCTCGAATTTAAAAGTAATCATATACAAGAGAAAACCGCCTCTTAAATTATCAAAACACTTTATCTATTTGCTAACACCCCCAAAGTTCTTTGTCACTGAACATTTCATTCTTGTCGACCTCTGTAAACCGATGTTCAGCCACACAGATCGTGCACTCTTGACAATACAAAACCCCGGGAATTTTCAATGATTTTTTCAATGAGCTTTCTTTGTTTTTTAGATTGTCTCTTAAACATTTTACTCGTCATATCTAAGAACAAGAAAGAACATATAACATCGACGATTTTAAAACAATTTGTTCAAATGAATATGGTTTAGTAATGACTGATTTCATTGTTTTCCAGACAGATAAGTCGTAGCAATCAATTTTTCTCCGAACTGAAAGCGAGTAAATGAACGATTTTCAAACAAACTCAGTATACCCGGACATCATGCCAGACCTAACCACACTGTTTTTGCTAAATCGAGCTACATGAACTTTTGGTGAGAATCAAGACGGTTTTTTGGGATGATTGATTCAGTCAAGGCTGGGTTCGAGACGGTAAAGAGACACTTAGTTTCAGTTTAAATAATTGTGCCAAACAATAGTTAAGACTAATCCTGGAACGGACGATCAGCGGGAACTAGTTTACCATAAGTGATCTCAAAAGGTACACAGACTTTAATTCGACGGCCATTGTGAATGAGATATTCAACATGGGAACTGTTCTTACAAAAAAAGAATATTTATATATATAATGGTGTAAACGCTGAGGTCTAGAATATTGTACAATGTCATGCACCAACAGATCAAAAAGAAAGCCCTAGTTCCCTGTACCTTGGGAAGAACAGCCGCCATGTTGTGAGTAAGTTTCTGCAGACTGTCTAAATCATGTTGGAATGCTTCCAGCTCAGCCGGTTCAACTTGATATCCTCTCTGCTTACACTCCTCGCCAGTCACTTTCTCCCATATCTCGGTTCGGGTCTCCAAAAGCCAATCACAACACAGCAGCTGCACCAGCTGCCTGAGTCTGCTGGGGGTCTGGTACGAAGCCAGGTTGATGCTGTCCCTCAAATGTAGGCCAGCTTTGCGACTCAGCAGCAAAGTTTGTTCAACAGCTTCCTCTGAAGTCAAACCCTTGATCACTTCCCTTCTGGCTTTGAAAGCTCGTAGCAAAGCTTTTGCAAGTGGGTCTCTAAAATGCGGGAAAAATTGAGGAACTACACATCCATTTCTTAACAAACTTTAATTTTACAGTATTAGGTTTGTTTGACATTTTATTCTATAATCTGTAGGTAAGTGAATATGTAAGTATATAAACAAGTAAGCAAGCAGGCAAATGATAAAGCAGAAAGCAAGTAAATAAGTTAACTAGTATCAAGCAAGTAAGTGAGTAAGCAAGCAAACAAGAAGGCAATCAAACAACGTACCCACTAACAAAGCAAACAAGCAATGCGCTACGTTAAAATGAGGTTGAGTTCAGGAAAAAGATATTTGTAAAGTTTGGGTACATCTTATGGACTGTCGAGTCTTCAATTTCTAGGAAAGTTTCAACCGCAAAAGTAGTTCCGTTCTGCTTTGTACCGTGCAATATAAAACAGTGCTTCTTCCTTTGTTTTATAGCTGATGAAAGTCTTGAATCCCCTGGACAGGACATTTATCCACCGCAAGTTAGCCCCCAGCAGCAGCTGAGTTGAACAAGTTGGGTTAAGTGCCTTCCTCAACAAAACAACACAGTAGTCGGAACAGGGCTCAAACTTATGGCTCTAAAATAACCGAATGCTAATCGCTCAGTCATTGCGTTGCCTATGCATTATACTACGGTGATGACATGTATTTATATGCACGTTAAAGTCTTGTGGAAAATAACACATAAAACATGTCATAAGGATGGCAAATCACTTACTCTGCACTCCAAAGACTCTTCGGCACACTTTCTATAATGCTGTAGAACTTTTCTGCTGATTCTTCATCACCACTTAACCAATGAACAGCAATCATTCCAACAGACACCCACCACTTACTCACTTCATCCCTGCCACTAAAATATGACATGTGGTCTTTCAAAGTAGTCGCTTGAGAAGTCTGCACAGCAGAGGCACACTCGTTCAACATGTGAAGGAAGTGTAATGCATCTACATGACTTCCTTTTGTTGGTTGCTGGCTGTCATTTTCATCACTGTCATTCTCGACATGGGTAGCTGGTAATACAATATTAAACATCGCTTCTCGCAGAAGACATCTCCTGAAGCCTTGGCTAATGTGAGCTAGAGGATTTGCTGTAAATAGGTGTCATGGAGAGATAGATTGGTAAATAGGAGGTAAAACGGAATCCATACAAATTTATCTCATAAGCATAAAGTAAAAAGAAAAAAACACTCAACTCAATTGCATGTTTTCAAAGAAAACGTAATGGGTGTGGGTTTAAAACTGGTCCAGAAGTACCAAAGTAAAGGGAATTTGAGTTGCAGAGGAAAGAGAAAAGGTTCAACACCTCAGCTCATCTCCATGGTCCAACAACCCAAACGCCATAAAAAAGCAATCTTTCTTTATATTTCTTGAGACATTTAAGGTCATTCCACTGAAATAGAACCCACACTTAGATTTTTGTCAGACTTTCCTCATTTGTCAATCATTATATGTAAACTGCAAAAATGGAACAAAAAAGGGATGTGGCCAACCAAGAAAACATCGAGGAGCACAAGGAAAATAGAGGAAGATAACGTAAAGAGTTCCTCTGGATTAGGAGAATAATTTTCTTGTGATTTTTAGCAAAAACATTTTTGATAAGGAGGCTATTTCGTGTGCTTTTGTTGTTGCTATGTTTCCAGTACCTAAAAAAAAAGTGTATTCTCGTCTATGTTTTTTATATTTTTCCACACTTGCAACACTCACATTTTTCCTACTTTTTCTCTTCAGAGAGTCCTGTTGAAATTTGATCGATTGATAAAAAAAAATTGTCGGGTACCCATGCTTGTTTAGGAGAAACTCTAGGAAAACCAGCAAAACACATGCTTTTTTACCCCATTTCTGAGGAGAGACTGGTATGAATTAAACAAAAAGCCCCATATAATGTGATTAAAACTACTTTTTTTGCATTATTTTTTCTGATAATACATTATGTCTTCAAGAGCCCAACATTCACTAGAACATGACAAAAATGTGTAAACAATTTCTAGTATATGCAGTAAAGATGTACAATGCAAAACTGGGGAATTACCATAAACACTTTTTTTTGGAACTTGATCATTCTTAAGACGATGACAATAATGCAGCTGTGGCATAATGATAATACAATTGTAAAGCTGCAAAAAGTATATGTCTTGAAACCCTTAGCCAGGGTGGGGAATGAACATAGGTTATAGTGCTTTTAACCTTAACCAATACATTAACCCCTGGATGTCATAGGGGTTCTAAGCTGGGTAACTCCTTTCGACTCCCAGTATCAATTGCTAAATGATGGATTTTGAATTGAGTTTCATTAATTTCATCTTTGTATCTATCTCACCACTAACTATAAGTACTTGATTACGCAAAAGATACACTAAGTGTCCAATCTGTTCATACCTGGGTTGCCAATGCACGTCCACATGTTGTCTTCACCCTTGCAAGACCACTTTCCACTGACAAAGAACCTGTGACCTCGAGACTGGAACAGCCACTGGAGAGATGACGGAACAGATGCCCCTTGTGATGTGCACAAGTGTCGACCACGACTTAGAAAATATCGCTGAAATACAGAGTCTACATGTTATCCTTTTATAGATTTGTGACTTCAAGAGAGAACTCAAATCATGGTACTGCCAAGTGTGGCTTGCATAAGCCCTTCTGTGGGTCTTGGTCAGATTTTCATTTTTGGCCACATGAAAATTTGGGCAAGAACAAAAAATGAGGAGCTCCTCTAATTTTTACACAGTAAAAAAAAAAGAAAATCTCGCTAAAACTTAACAGAAACAAAGTCAATCTCGCTTCCACCACCTTGGAGATGCAGACAGTTCACTGTCTGAAGTACTTTCAGTTCAAAAACAAAGCTTCATTTGGTATACCACTTACTGCAATCAAATGTAGTCCATCTGGGAAGGAAAAAATGTATGCTTGAATGGCTGCGGTGACATAGATCTCTGCCATCACTCCTGTACTTATCAGACTGCCAGCAGACTCAGCCATATTGACTGCTGACAGGGCCATGATAAACGACCTCCACTTACTAACTGCTGTGTAACCTGTTATGAACAAAAAATTATAAGAGCAAAATGTAATTGATCGGCTGTTGTTTCATTCTGACTTGACAGAGCCAGAGTAAATTCCTTATATCTGTTGTTGAGAAGCAGATTTTGCAACATACTTCAAAACTTATTGCTAAAAGCAAAAGCATAAACCAATGTCTTTGTGAATTTTCAAACAAGCTAAATGCTTGTCCAAGACCAGCAGTTCTTTCTGGTTAGCACTTAGTAAGTATCCCTATTTCCAACAGTCTCAACCCCTAAGACCAGATGCTAATCTATTGTAGATTTCCCTCCTGTGGAAGCTGCTAGTTATTACACAGCTGAGTTGACAAGGGTAATTTGGGTAACAATAACATTTCCGAAAAGCATAGATCTCAAGAATTCAAAAAAAGGTTTGAAATGGCAAACTGACATTCTCATTAATTATGAAGGCCTTGAAAAAACCTGAATTACATCAAGGAAAAAATGTTAAAAAAATTATTTCGTACTATAAAAGGAGAACAGGAGAGAAAAAATTGGTTTTGAAAACTCATGAGGCAGATTTTGTCTCAAGAGACTAGTACTAGTACTATTTAAAATAGATAAAATCATGCTACTATTATCATTGTTCTTTTAAGCATGAATCAATGCTCAATGAATAATAATATATGCTAATTTCTATCAGAACTTCATAAGATTTTTTCAGGAAGATCTAGGAGACCTTTGGTAAGAAGTCTCAAATAAGTACTGCTGATTATATACAACATTTGGCTTCATTTGTCCCTAACTTAATAAGGTTAGTAATTGCTACCATAATGTACCACATGTTTTTCAACACCACTATGGAGAACTGAAATTAAAAGTCAAATTTGTTTTATTTAACAAATCTCAAGAGGCTCTTGCCCTTGGATGTAGGGCAAGCCCAAAAATGTAAGAAAAGGCATTCCAAGCTCCACAACTTAATGCTCACCTGTTAAACTGAGTTGATGCAGCTTATGATAGACAAGGGCTGCATCCCTAGCAGACATTCGTGCGTAATCCTTGTATTCTGCACTCTCACTAGATGATTTAAGAGTCAAACCACCAGCAACTGATGCTAGCCACCTTCCAATCCAAAGCCTGTGAAGTATGTGGCGCACAAGATTCCACACAAGACCACAAGCAACATCAAGTTTGGATGTTGGCAAAGGCCGACCCATTGCATGTAAACAAATTTCCAAGTTTCTTGCTGCAGCAATGTTGTCACCCTGTAAACAAAAAACAAAAAGGTTATTTTATTAATTATAAAATTATTGTTATTTTTATAAGTAAAAACATATGGGTGCCACATGGATCCCTATCCAGCCAGCCTGGGGCGTTGAACGCAAACTTGACTTCAGTTTTCCTCTCAAGTGCTGCCTTTTTGAGGTGCCTCTTGATCTTATCTCTAGGTGCAACTGTTCCATCTTGAGTTGTCACAGCATTTGGGGTGCGGGGAAACTCAGGTTAGCGGTGACCCCTAACTCCTTTGCAAATGTTCTTGCCTCTTTAACGAGCGACTGATGGCCTTAATGTGCTGCATTCTCTTCAAACACCAGTACAATGTTCATGGTCGACTCCTCATTACTTTACAACTTAATGGCTGTCTTGATCTTAGTTATCTTATACTCTTCCTGGGTTTAAGCACAACATATTAAACAAGCATGGGCATAGGGCATCTCCTTGAGGAAGACCTCTGTTAAAACTGATCACAGGGGAGGTCTCATTGCCCACTATTATTATCATTGCCAAATTATTATTAAATTATAATCATCATCAACATCATTATTCAAAATTGTTCTATTGGGATCAACTGTTTAACCTAAATCGGTTTTGATTAATTGGTTTGGTTGAAATTTCAAACAGAACACTTTACCAATCTTTTTTAGTTGAAAAGTTTTCAGTCCTTTCAACCAGGGTCAAAGTTGGCTGAAATAGTTGATCAACCAAACCAACCAAAATCATTTTTTCCTAAAAGAACATGCAAAAAACTCAACATCCAACTCAATCAACCAAAAATGGTTGGTCTCAAGTATTGAACTACCTAAGTATTCGTTCTTAAGGTATCAGAATGGTTTTAGGTACATTCTTAGTTTTTGTTTCATGGCACGCACGGCATACTTTTTACCCCTATGAAAGTATACATTTTCTGAAACCTTAATAGTTTTTCCGTTCAAAAATGTTTCTTTCTTTATAAATGACAAAAACTGATTTGTCTTACAGGCCTGTGTTTCAGAGGCAAGCATTTC
>JAOBRD020645905.1:0-27739 GCA_027575215.2 Hydrozoanthus sils
GGTATATTTTTGTGAATAACTTTGGAATACATGGCAGTACGATGCTGAAATTTTATAACTTTTCCTAAAATTGTATTGGCAATCTTTTGATATATGTTCCACTTAATATTATTGCCATGGCAGCCACAATGTCAAAGGCCGCTTTTTGCATTTTCAAAATCACCTTGTTTTAGATGATTAGCTACAATGCAATAACAATTTAGGAAATGTATACTAATCAAAACTTAGCAGTCCAAGGTTTGTTTTCAAGATTTGCAGCAAATAGGCCAATCAATTTTCAAAACAATGCATCAGGGGTAATTTTTATTTTTTTCAAAATTTTATTTTTTACTGTTCTTTTCAACCTGCGTGTAAAGTTTCGTTTGCAAATAATATGCTAGTGTAGATTTTTATTCAGATATTAAATTCAGATCCATTTTGAGCAGCTTTATTCACTGTTGTAGCTATCTACAAAAACATAAAAGAAACACGTTATGTATGACGTTTTTATGCTTATAATATTTCGTAATTGAAAGGATGTTGCAATTAAAGTTAGCAAAATACATTCCACATTCACCCCCGGGCTGTGACATCCCCCAAAAGCCCGGGCTAGATAGGGTTAAGGTCCATCGGACGTTAGAAAGGGGGTGGGGGACGGGATCTGGGGAACTTCCAGTGGACGTTAAAAATGATAAAAATACAGTGAAAATGCTCAGCTAAACAGAACCTTCTTTACATTGAATCACCATAGTTTTAATGACTAAATCCTCCAGTTCATTTGAGACATTAGACATTGCTGACTTGTTTTCAAAATGGCAGTGGACCGTGGATGCGAACTCACGCCATTTATGAGTTACAGTAAGATTATTCTATTTGAAGAAGGGGGCTTGATCGAGTCTTTATAGTGTATTGTATGTGTTATACAAGAAGAAGTGAGATGTTGATAAATTGGCAGGGGCTGAAAGGGTCAAGAGCAGCTTGAAAAACTTCTGTATTATTTCACTAAGTTCTTTACTCATAAAGTGCATACGACTTACTGCTAATGCTGACTTCTGATCTTTGAAGAAAACTAAATTTGTGGAGAATAGCATGACAAACGTTTGGGTCCATGATGGCCTCCTAAAAACAAGAAAAAAATGGTGGACTATATAACTATATTGAAAATAAGATGAACAAACTGTGCACACTAACTTTCATCCAATGGAAGCTGACGTAACAAACTCATCGATTTTATAACGATAATTTAAGACAACACAACAACACTTACTTTATTTTCTTGCCACCACTTTCAATAATTTTTTTGCGGTTGAGGTTTCCTTGCCTTTCAACAGAACCAATTGTGCAGGTCTAAAAAATTCAAAACATTAATAAAAACATATTATGGAGAATTCTGTTCTAGAATAAAGCCCCATATCTCCAGCAAACTACCAGAGACGTTTTTAAGTAGCAAAAACCCTAATATAAAAAAAATTCTGGTGCACAAACTTGGTACACACAACAAAGAACTGGAAGTAATGGTTGAATGGGGATGGTAATTCTGTGGTGTGAAGCTGGGGGACGGGAAGAGTAAGAGAGAGTGACTTAACTTTGATCCAAAAGCCCCGAGCTTTTTTCAACTTTATTTCAAAATTACTTCATGGTTCTAAAGTTCTGCTTGCACCTCTTCAATAGTGGGGCCTTCTTCTAAGCTGCAGTACAGGTTGGTTAAATCAATGGCACTAGATCTTAAGTCTCAATTGTTTTTTGAGGGAATTTGCTCTCAAAGAGCTCAATTATCAAAAGTAACAATTGCTGTTAGTTCCCCAACATTAGCTCATAGGATGGAACTACTGCATTACCTTGGCTTTTAGCTTTCCCTGAAAACTTAGCTGAGGTGAAAAATGTTACCTTTCTAACCTTTTAATCCAAACACTGGGAGAAAAGTTGATACCTTACTGCAGCACACAAAATCTGTGTACATAAGTTCCTTAGCCATAGTGTTCCTAGTGTTACCAATAATCATCCTGGTGTGGTTAAAGTCATAACCTAGCTTTACCACCCTGGCTTGGTTCCATTTCTTACCCATAATCATCTTGGTGTGGTTATGGTCATGACCCAATTTCCACCCTGACTTGGTTCCATTTCTTACCCATGATCATCTTGGCCTGGTAACATTCCTTACCAATAATCACGGTGGTTCGGTTAAGGTCACAACCCAACTACTACTCTGGCTTGGTTCTATTTCTTACCCAGAATCATCTTGGCCTGGTAACATTCCTTACCAATAATCATCCTGGTGTCGTTATGGTCACAACTCAATCACCACCTTGGCTTGGTTCTATTTCTTACTCATAATCATCTTGGCCTGGTTAAATTCCTTACCAATAATCTTCCTGGTGTGGTTAATGTCACAACCCAACTACTACTCTACAATCCCGGCCAAAATACCTAATGAGACTTTTAAGTAATTAAAATAACTAATAGAGCGTTTTAATTTATCTTAAAATCTAAACTGCCCCCCCCCCCCTCCCCCCGTTTCAATGTTGGTCCAGTTATTGTGAACATGTTTTGGTGAATTAAAAGCAACATTGTATGGTGAGAGGGGGGCGGGGCGGGAGGCCTCTGCCATGAAAAAACTCAATATATAAAATTTAAAAAGTCTTAACTAATTTGGCCCAGGTTGTAGCTTGGTTCTATTTCTTACCCATAATCATCTTGGTAACATTCCTTACTAACAATCATCCTGGTGTGGTTATGGTCACAACCCAATTACCATCTTGGCTTGGTTCTATTTCTTACCCATAATCATGTCGGCCTGGTAACATTCCTTACCAATAATCATCATAGTGTTCTAAAGGTAACAACCCAATTATAGCCCTGACTTGGTTCCATTTCTTACCTATCATCATCCTGATCTGTAACATTCCTTACCAATAATCATCCTGGTGTGGTTAGTGACACAACTCAATTACCACTCTGGCTTGGTTCTATTTCTTACCCAGAATCAACTTGGCCTGGTAAAATTCCTTACCAATAATCATCCTGGTGTGGTTAGTGACACAACTCAATTACCACCCTGGCTTGGTTCTATTTCTTACCCAGAATCATCTTGGCCTGGTAACATTCCTTACTAATAATCATCTTGGTGTGGTTATGGTCATAACCCAATAACCACCCTGGCTTGGTTCTATTTCTTATCCAGAATCATCTTGATGTGATTGTCGTCCTAGAGATACTGTCTTGCACTGTTACCACCCAGGCCCAGATACAATCCTTACCCAAAATCACCCTGGCTTGGTTCTATTTCTTACCAATAATCATCTTGATGTGGTTGTCGTCCTAGAGATACTGTCTTGCACTGTTACCACCCAGGCCCAGATACAATCCTTACCCAAAATCACCCTGGCTTGGTTCTATTTCTTACCAATAACCATCTTGATGTGATTGTCGTCCTAGAGATACTGTCTTGCACTGTTACCACCCAGGCCCAGATACAATCCTTACCCAAAATCACCCTGGCTTGGTTCTATTCCTTACCCAGAATCATCTTGATGTGGTTGTCGTCCTAGAGATACTGTCTTGCACTGTTACCACCCAGGCCCAGATACAATCCTTACACAAAATCACCCTGGCCTGGTTACATTCCTATCCCTTACTTAAAAGTTTAAATGTAGAAGGCCCAACAGAAATCTCTGTTAACTTAGATAATGATTGCGGCTCTGTATGCTGATGACAATGTTTTAAACATAAAAGACTTAAAAGTCTTCTTTTTAAGTGGTCATTATTTTAGAGAATAACCATGTCTGTTTACAGCAATTCCATTGGTAGTTGGCTGTTTTTGAGTGAGGCAGTACTGTATCTTCATGCAGTTAAATTTTAGTTTAAACTTACAAATTAAAAAGAGAACTACTGATATTAAACAACAGACTACAAAAAGTACAAAAACCCCAAAATAAGCCATTTTAAACTTTTTCATGCTTGGGTGCATGCATACATTGCTCTTAAAGATTTCAACAGTAACATTTCTTGTAGAAAGTGTGTCATTTTCAATTACATCAAACATCATTTTGTGTGAAGTTATAAGCTCTTGACCCTTTCACAAAACATGCTTTTTGAAATTTATTATGTAACATTTTTATATTTGTAAAACATAGTTTGTCTGTAAGTTGCTTTAAACAGAGCTTCATTCAAAAAAGCTTGTTGAACTGGGAACCACTGTCTAAATAAATAAATATTATCATAAATAAATGAGTAAATGAATGAATGAACAAACGTATAAATGAATAAATATATATCAAGTATTAAGACCATGCATTTTTACATTAGTCGAGATATTTCAAAGGTGGCTCTGAAATTAAGAGTCTGTCATTTTAGTACCAACCTCTCTCAAAAGAGACTTCCAAACCTGGTAAGGGCTTGGAACAAGTGCATGTAAAGTGAGGTTTTAAACGAAAAGCTTCTTTAGTAAACAAAGTCTATGGTTCTGCTTGATCTTTTATGTCAGTCACTCACCACACCTACTGATCTTCAAAAGGGACTCAAATTGATGAAAAGCTTTGAAACACAAGATTGTGAAGAGCAGATTTTTTTACCAACTGGGGCTTTCATGACCTAACTTATATGCACTTGCTCACAGTCCTAGCCAAGTTTGATGGCCATTTTTGAAAGAGGTCTGTGATATGGGTTATTTGAGTTTAACAGTGCATTTACTTACAGGTGCAATAACTGGGGGTGCTGGTAGAGGACAGTCATCAGAAGATAAACTGTCTGCTGACAAATTTGACTCTGACCTTTTGTGCATCTATTCAAGAGTTGAATGAATGTTCAAGTTAGCCTCATTGCTACACGTGCAGTTAGTTTGGAGCCTGATTAATTACTAAAGCTTGACATTAACCATTTTTAGCAATTCATGATATTTTTGAAGTAATTTGAGTTCAAGTGGTTTAGTGAAAAAAACCTAGCATAACTATATAACTATACTTTACTTGTAGGTAATCATGCAATTTTAAAATCATGCTTTTTAGAAGCACACATTTACTATTATCTACTTGAAAACCTATATGGTGTTTAAGAAAACATATGATGTTGTTTTATAGTAAAAGTAGATCTGAGCACTAAAATAATTACTCTACAAACTAGAAACTTATTAGATGCAGTATATATTTATAATTTTCAGCGTACTTTACTTTAGAGCAAGCAGAAAATATCAAATTACATTTTTTGCGAAGTTTTCTTTGGAAATTATATTTTTATGTCCAAGTTTTCTACATGCTAGTATTTCAAATACAAACTATTAATCATTTATTTTTTGAGAAACACTGATGCAATCAATTCATTTAAAAGTTCTACTTTTATACATTTTATACAAACATGTATTTTCTTAAAAAATGAATCACTTGAATCAATCAGTTATAAAAACTTATCATGATGAATGCAAAAAATCTCAACTGGTTGAAATGAAGTTTGATTGGATTTGATTTGATTCCTAGCTTGGCAGTAGTAACATGAAATGCCTGGGAACAAAGATGCAAAAATTCATTTTGATTTTCAAAATAGCCACAACAAGGCAATTTATGGACTCACCGATGGAAATGGAGGGAGCTCAAGTGGGTCGAGGTCAACTGGCCTATTAGGCTGATTGAAAGAAGACCTCGACGCCCTCATTAGCAGTGTTTGAGACTTTGTGCCCCTCAATCTAAGATTAGGGGACTTTTGTCTAAAGGTGACGTCCAGAGCCTCAAATGATTGCCGAGTAACCGGGAGAACCTAAATAATAACAGCAAATGTAGAAATTCATCATTTCAGCAGCACTTCATCATCATCATTATTGTCACAAGCTTCTTCGGTAAACATTCTTTCTTGGTTGATGAGGAATTCCACTGTTTACCAGTTCGAATTAAAGTCAACAACTGTAAATTCTGCATAAAAACTCAATGTGGAAGGTAAACAATGACTTAACAACAGTGGAGCACAAAATATTTGAAAGGGTGCATTTGAAAAAAATATGACTTTCGATATTTCAAAATAAGTACTAGATTAAACTCCAAAACAAAACTTTGCAGGCATGTATATTACGAAAGAGCAGCATTAGGAAAGTCTGTCAGATGTGATTAGAAATTTCTTGATTTGAAATATTATAGTCAATTGATTGGAAACTAAAATCTTTAAATATTAATATGCTAAATAAAATAGTTATCAAGTTAATTAGTTATTGTTAAAATTGCTAGTTTACTAATACAGTACCTTAATCTTAACTTGAAAAATTTATTTGGCCTACAAACAAAATATTAAAGTTTTATTCTGAAAAATCTCTTCATTATCTTAAATAATAATAAATAACTAAAGCTGCTTTTTAAGTACTTTCAACCTCATTGCTTTTAGATTTTCCAACAGGGCAAAGAAATTTAAAGTTAATCTCATTACACAGATGCATTATCTGTGAAAAAAAAAACAACCAAAAGGCTGTCTGTTGCAGCCAAACTTTATTGGTGTAGTAAAGCCAATATTCTTTTATTCAATATGTATTTTGCTACAGCAAAACAATTTAATGTACCAAAAATATATAAAGAAAAATGAGATTAACAATAGGTAACATCTTCTTTTGATCTAACAGTTTTGTCTATTAATTAGTCTACAGGATGAGTAAAACAAGGGGAAAAAAAGGTGTTCTTTGACTTTGCTTGAACCCAAAGATCTGCATACTGTATTTTCTAGCCTAAGGCTATGTTGAAACAACAGGGTTTGTACACTTTTAGTCAAAGATTTTTCCAGGACTTAATTTTCCAGGACTTTTAAGGAACAAGTTAACAAAATCAAGGACAATTCAAATAGAAAAAATGTAACTATCAAAATTAACAAATAATTACGAAAATACATCACATTTGTAATTATTGATTTCATGTTCGAACTCTTCAATTGTTTTCGTTTCGTTAACTACACCAAGTTCATAATTATAGAAAAGAAAAAAAGTCGAAAAATAGTCCTTGTAGCTGGATTCAAATCACTGATGATGTTGCTAGAGTCCTCTGCTTTACCAACTGAGTCCTCTGCTTTACCAACTGGCTATGTATACAAGAAAGTTAAGAGCTCAGTGCAAAAATGGCCTAAAGTGACAATTTTAGATTGAAAAACAAAATTTAGAATTTCTTGTTTTTTTGCACCCATGTTATCTCCAGTAAAATAATAAAAAAAATTATGCCTGTTTTTTAGCACTCTTAATGCAGCAGAAAACAGGCAAGAAAAATTGACATTGAATGCATGGCAATATTAATCATTCAACACTTTTATTCACTTGAGATTCTAAATTTTATTTTTCGACCTAAGATTGTCATTTAGGCCGTTTTTTGCACCGAACTCTTCAATTTTAATTTTTAGAGAAAACCAACTCTTTAAACTGAACTCCTCAAAATGTTCATTTTCAACTTCAAAAGTTAAACCACTGAGACAAAAAAACACACCCACATAAAAAAGATCACTATGTTAACATAATATTGAAAAAGTTTCAAAACTACAAAAAAGCGGATATAAGACTACAATAATCAAATAATTTAATTTGTAATAAATGTAATATTGATCAAATTGTAAGCAAAATTATAATTAACAAAAATATGGAGTGGCCTTGTTGGTAATGCAGTAACTAACATGAAAGAAAATTTTGATTATAAAAAAGTTTTTGGGCATTGACGTGTGAATAGTGGTGACCTGATAGGGTCAGCAAATAAGATGGAATTCCAGAGCATAAAAAATTACTTAAGATTCAAAATTTTACATCACTACCATACAGGGCTATTCTGCTTTCAATTTTGCCCGAAAAGCTAAGGACCTATTAAAATCCTTGATTTCATTACTTTTTTATACACTAGCAAGTAGCTAAAACAAGTATTGTATTAGAGCTAGTAATTATTTACACTGTCGGTAACAGTTACTTAATAAATAATAATAGTTACTTGAACTGTTTAGCTCAAAAATTTCCATTCGATGGAATGTTGTTAGAAATCAAGAACGATATTAGTAGAAGCAGTTAGTATTATTATTGTGAGTTGCTTCAATGAGATCCTGCTACCATTGAAAACACCTGGCATATACATTTACAGTAAAGGAAGGACAGGCGAGTCATCAAAACCATTACCAAGACTTTCACTCAAAAAATTGAGCATTGTTATTGGTTGACTCTTGGTCATGTGTCTCTGATGAAATGCAAATGTATTTTAACCAGGATCGAAACAATTGGGCAGTTGTTGCCTGACCACCATCTTTGTTTGTTTGGTTTTGCAATACATGATTGTTTTTAAGGGATAGTCTAATAAACTATATAACAGAACTTAGTGTATAGTCACCTGGGAAACAAGTTACTTAGTTTTGTTTTCCTGTTTCCCTTCGATTCGTCTCAGGAAACATTGGGCTTCCTGAGAAAACAAAATTAACTGTTTCACTGGGGACTATACATTATATATACTTGGTTTTGTTTTCCCCAAGCGTTATACTTTGTTGTACATTTAGACTTTTCCTTGAACAATCATGAAGAAAAAAAAAAGCAAAGATGGCAGGTGGGCAACAACTGAGTCTAAACTGTATCCAGGTTGGGATACATTTAATTTTGATCAGGTGCACTTCACCAAGAATCAACCAATCACAGTTCTCGTTTTGGTGAGTGAAATAAAGAGTCTACAATACTGAAACAATCCATGTACTACAGGGTTATCAATAAGTTGCGAGATAGATGGCAAAATATTGGAAGTAGGTGGAGAAATACTATAAAAACACAATACATAATCATTAAACCTTATCCTGCTGAGTTTTTAAAATTCAAAGTATAAAATCTCAACAAAATTGCAAACTTCTGAATTTGTTGAAGCAATGGACATTTTCAGAATCTACTTGTAAAGACAAAGAAAATGAATGGTCACTTTGTAGGTTTATGAGCACTGGTTTAAAAGTTAGAAATTTTTGCTGAAACCTTTTCTAGCAGGATAAGGGCTAATTTCAATATCAAGTCCTCTTTTGTTGGTTAAAGTAGGCAGTAAAAGTACTAGTGCCCAAAGTAGAAGAATTTCACCACCTGCTTGCTACTTTTTGAAAACCCTGTTCATCATGTAACTGACTTGCCAACAAAACAGCACAATAAAAAGTCCATAAGGCAAATTACTTGGCTTAAACATTAAATAGTAAACATTTTTTCCAATTTTTTTTTTAAAAAACAAAATTCAAGAAAGCCTGATAATTTTAGAGAGCACAGCTCTGACATGCTGTCTGTAATTTACCAAAAGCAGGTAATAGAGGAACTCAGAAAGGAAAAACCAACTTACTAAAAACTGGGACCAGAACCCACCACACCCTAATCATATTTGTAGTGCTCTTACACTGAGCTGCTGAGACAACTATAACAGTAAGTTATAGCATGGAGGAAATGGGCCAGTCTAGAAAATTTTCACCATCTCAATATTTTACGGCCTGAACCTACATGTCTTTGTCACACTCTTTTGGATTGGGAAAATGATTGTCACACTGGAATTCAAGATTCTTGAACTTATAAAAGTCTGACAGTGTTAGATCAAGTATACTCAGTCACTCATTCTTTCATTAATTAATTAATTATGGCATGTAACACAAGGAAATTCTAGTTACACACTGCAGATAACCACAGAAAAGTAATACATGTATAGACCACAAGGTTCTTCTAATTAAAAGCTTCTCACACTGATATTGCAACTTGCAAAATTTTGTCAAGTGTGAGAGGATTTGAGCCTCTTTTATTGTTTTTGCAACTTCTCTAGCATCAAAAATCTTGAAAAAATCTTTTTATGAAACATCACCTTAACATATAAATGTGATATGTTTCTTTTGTTTGGAAGGAACATACTATTTAAGTTTGTAAGGCATTTGTAGTAATTTGCCCCCAGGTTTCAAACTAGTAATTATCCACCCTCACCTTGGTAAAAGAGTCTACAACATTGAAAAGTACAAACCTCTGGCAGCTGCCATGCTGTTAAAGTGCCATTAACCTGATAGAAATATACCCTGCCAAATTCATCTGTTGATGATTGCCACTACAAGATTAAAAAAAATAGAGGGAACTAATGTGTTATCACAATCACAAAACAATTAAATAAAATTATTTGTATCAATAGAGACCTTAACCACCAGATGACTGTTCGTTGCCATAGAACAAACCGGTAGTCCAATATCAGTAGTTGACACTTACTTACACACATCATGCAGTCAAGGTGATCATCACAGAAATGACAAATGTCTTGGTGGCCTCCATTATGATCACCACAATCGCATTCATGATGTTTGCAAGTATGCATCAACTGCTAATACTTGATTTTTCCAGTTGCCCTCTGACCATGGCAACACAGACATCTAGTGCTTAAGGTCTCTAATAACAATATTTGGGGAAGAACTTCTAGTTTCAAATTTCAGATACACAGAAGCCTATTTTCGACAGGTCTTTGAATAACAGCAGGAATAGAAATGAATAACAAAAATGGAGACATTAACTGATAATTATTCAAAATGGAACAAGACTCTAAAATAATGTGACAATGAATGTCTTGAGTAATCCAGTTGATTTTAAAAGTACAGAAAATAAATCAATCACTGTTCAAAATACTATGAAAAAAACAATCAACAATTCACCCTATCAGAATTAAGGCCTTGTTCAGAATTTTGCTGAGTTATTGTATTGTCATTAATATTACTACAACCATTAATATCATTATTATCAAAAGAAACATAAACCAACAGTTGAGACAAACTCTGGGATTATTTTTGTGGATAAAGCTGGTAGCCAAAACATTTCATTCTGGGCAGCCAACTTTTATGTCCAGCTTTATAAACTAAGCTTTGATTTTTCAAGCAGTTGTGAAGAGATAAGGAATTATGTTTTTGTGGTCATTTCATGACCCTTCAGTTAGGTCAAGTTTTTCTCAAAACTACCCTCATCCTGATGATAAAACTTCTCAGCCAAAACCATGATTGTGAGCATGTTTCACACCACTAACCTTATCATCATTATAGTCATTTACATACACAAGTTCATCAGTATCAAATAATCTTGATATCCGCCAGCCAGGGGGAGGAGTTACTTTCTGCAACTAAAAAACATATCAAAGGCTGCTATCAGAAAACATGTGAAAATGTTTCATTAAAATATTATGACTTCAAACTGTATTGAAAAAAAAACACATTATTTTTCTCGACTAGCAACTTGTGCCTTTTTCATAAGGATTTCTGTTTAATACAGTATGAAGACTTATGGTAAAATTTCTTCACTGTCTGAGAGAATAAAAGAATAAGTACTTTATACTTTATGTTTTTGTTCCAAAGTTTCCAAAAATAGCGTTCTCCCTTACAAGAAATTCAAATAATTATTTAGGAAGCCAACTTTCAAAAGTAACTTAAAAGCTAAAAATACACATCCAATATTTTTCATCAATATTAACAAGCCACAGCTCGGACGAAAAAGCCTGGGGGAGAATACTGAAAATCATGTGCAAATAACCAATCATTTAAAAGGCCTCAACATGTGAATTTTACAAAGACAAGAAAGATTTTTGCTGTTACCAGAAGGCCTTTGCAGCATAAGAAAGACATGTTAAACACTTTAATACTGACAGGCAATCACAAACGGAATGCTGGAGCAGGGCTATAGCCCCCCCCCCTCCTAATTTTTTGATCAGCTCAATTTTTTAAGGAGTTTAAGAAACATAATTAATAGGATGTGATATTCATGAACACAAAGAAAAACTTGCAAATGGACCATAAAAAATGTTCACCACAAGAAATTTAAAATTTACTTCAAATGACACTCTGGCATCCCTGAGAAACCCATTTCATTTTTTTCAGTCATCTTTACCTCAAGGGAAGTGCGTGTTGAGCGAGGTGATGTTATAGGTGAAGCTCTTGGTGATGGCACACTTTTTGTTCTTGGTGGTTTCCAGCTTGTTTCATTTGTTTTGGCATTAAAATAATAAGGTCTTCCAGTTTCTTCATCTGTTGCTAGTGCCCAGCCAAGAGGTAGTGACTGCGACTTTGGTCGTTCGATCAAATCTGTTCTGTTTGATACACCACCCCTCAGTTTAACACTGGACTGAAGTTAAAAAACATTTGATATTTCAGGAATAGAAGGTAAGTGACAATGACTATGGTTGTTCAATCTAATTTAATCTGTTCTGGTTGTTACACCACACCTCGTTTAACACTGAATATAAAACATTTGGTTTTTCAGTACAGTGGGACCCCATTAAAACAGTCACCTAAGGGCCAGAAAAAAAAAAGCTGTAATAACAGGCTGACTGTATTTATGAGATTTTTAAATAAGAAAAACTATGGCAATTTAACAGATGGACCAAACAAAAAGTGACCGATATAACGAGGTGGCTGTATTAACGAGGTGGCTGTAAAGTGGGGTTCCACTGTAATCTGAATAAATAGTGTTGGTTTGTTAGATTTTATCTTTTATGTCTAAGTTGTAGTAATTAAAATCTGGCTGTCCTAAATTGAATGTGGAGTAAACAAAATTTCATTACCGCCAAATCATGTTGGCGTTAACGAAATTTTGTTTACACAAATCTGTGTTTAGATAAACACATTTAGGCCAGTGTTACAGCATTAATTTCAATAGACAACTTGGAACCCATAGGTTACCCCGATCAATTTGTGAACAGAATTTACATTTTGCCCAAACTACTTGCCCTTGTTCAACTTTGTATGTAAAATTGTCCTTAAAGGGCCATTTGCTAAAGCTTTTTTGGAACACACTCATGCCATGTACCATGGCTGAAGGGAAAATGTCAAAGGTTAACTGGATTCGATCATGTGACATGCAAGTGCATGGGATAAAGAGTCTGGAAACCATATTGCATGTTACTAGTTTTATGAAGAAACCAGACCATCATTCAAGTTTATATTGACAAAATAAGAACTTTTTAAAATCAATTGTAAACACAAAACTGTTTCTCATAGACTCTACCTAAGAGTTTTTTAAATACAATTTTTATTACCAATTCTTTGTTTTTGGCTAATGATATTTCGTTTGAGGGTAACGAGAAATTGTTCTGTAAAACAAGTTTGCGGTAATGCGGTGGTAACGCTCATTTCACTACTGCAGTTTTGGACGGCCTGAAAATGTCACACTTTTATGCATTGATTGTAATCAAAGTTTACGGTGACTGAACTTAAATAGACAATGTTTGGCAATCAATCATTTTAACTTTTTTCAAACCAGTTACCTTCAAAGGACCAGAAAAGAAGTTTCACATATTTAACTTTTTTCAAACTTAATGGTCAGCAAATAAAATGGCATGAAGTGAATGGGAAAATAGCTATTTGATTATTAAAGCTAAATTAAACTTTGCATAAAATCTCATATTAAGAAACTCAAGGATGAAGGTTTGACTTAATCAGTGAAATTTTTGACTCAGTTGAAAACTAAACTGATTTAAGGAACAGACTTTGTATCGTCCAAGCTCCTGGAATTTACTCTTCTCCAATTTAAAACTTAATATATGCATAAGATATAGTATAACTTTGGCACTAAGCATTTAAAAACAAATATAATTCACTTCAAATGGTGATAGTAAAAAGTTTTCACAAAAAATTTGTAGAGCCTAGTACAAAACAGCATGAGTGATTTTGTATGAAATGCTAAATTCTCTTTATGGTTCTGGAGAGATAAAATGGATAATGTAGGGAGAATTGAGAACTTTATCAAAAGTCAGCTATCGTATTTCGCTGTGTATAAGTCAAACTTTAAACACCAAAAATTCACATCTAAAGTTCGCACTTATCTTATACTTGGATCAAAACATGTAATTTTTTAATGCCCCTTAAAACTCCATAAAAACATTTAAAACCAGCATTTAGATGATAAGTACTTGGAACAAGAACGAATTCTGTGATCTTTACAGCATACTGTATACAAACAATCGATTATGGTAAAAAATGAAATGACTAATAATTATGTACTTCGCTCACTGTGTAATTTGTGTGTTGTTGTTTTTTTTGTATTTCTTTCTCAAATTTTTGTTACAAACTTAGAATTTTGGTATTTTTATCTTGCAAAATATTGAGATCGACATATACACAGGACCTCTAAAACTTGCACTTTTTTGACTGCAAAATGGGGGGTCAACTTATACACGGTGTTGACATATACACGGCAAAAAAACGATACATTATTTTTGCACTAGACTTTCAACTCAACATCACATTTACTGATCAGACTTGATATAGTCTAACTAAAGTAAATGGTAATTTACAACTTAACTGTCTATTCAGGAAACCAATAAAAACTGAAACCTTGATCCTTAAATGTTTGGTGCTAAGAAATTACCATGACTGTTTCTTAGTTTACCAGATTTCTCTCTTTATGATGGAGTCAATGACTTTAACAAAAACAAAATAAATAAGAGATGAAACCCTAACAAAATCTAATCATGAAGGTGTATTTAGATTAATCAATTTCGTATGATTGAAAATCAAGACTTTATTTTTGATAATTATTTCAAACCAACCTTCTGTGGTTGTTTTAGCTAACATTCTCATAGAATTTAGTTATTCTTACAGACTGAAATGCTTTCTAATTTCCACTCAAGAATTTCATAACCAAGACTGAAAACATTTACAAGAAATCAATTGTGATGTATAGCCATGACACAAATTCTTATTGACAACCAAGTTCAATTTATAATTTATAAAATTAGAAACAACATTTCAGCTAGATGTAAGATCATTTATTTAGCTAATGGTGTCATAATAATTTATCATTGTGATTGATTATATGAGTTCAGTTGAATCATCTCCTCCTGATTGTTGTTCACAGATGGCAAGATTAACTAGCAACTCAAGATTTTTTCTTGTTTGTTTTGAAGCTAGGAATAGTTTTAACCCTCTCAGCCCCAGCCAGTTTATTAACATCTAACTCCTCCTTACATAACTCAAACCTTTCAGTTCCAAGAAAGTTTTCAACACCTAACTTACAGAACTCAACCCTTTCAGTCCAAGGAAGGTTATCTCCCTACAAAACTCAACTCTTTCAGCCCCAGCACAAGCCAGTTCATCAACATCTAACTTCTCCTTACATAACTCAACCCTATCAGTCCCACAAAGGTTATCAACATTTAGCAATATGTCAGGATAAAATTATTAAGACACTAGCAAAAGATAACTTTTTCTAAATGGCTAACTGGTTTCTAATCTACTCTAAATGCTATGAACAATGTTACCTTGGAAGAGAAAAATCAAGGATCTACTATATGATAATAATCTATACCTAATCACTATGTTAGTATTGCAAATGGAAAGGAGACGCTATTTACTTTCCTAATAAACCTGATGAAGCAACATAAAAGCTGAAGTCACTCATTAAATTAAACAGCAGACACTCAGGGGTTTCATCAAAATTTGGAACAGGAAGGCATAATTTAGATGGCACCCAGATATGAAAAAAGCACAGGACAGTAACTTTCATTTTGTTCTTTTGGTTGAGAAGTTGAAAGCAGCTAGGCAAAGCTGTCTTCACAGATGGTCAATTTGTTGGGTGCTTTGCCCTTACTGAAGCCTCCGGACACTAACAGCAACCTTTTCTAAAGCTGAGCAAACCCTTCAGTGTTTTAAATGACCAGACCAGCTAAAAATAACTTTTAAAACTCATTGTGACTTTTGTGTATTCAAGAACAAACTTCAACTAGAGTAATTATCCCAAGTTCTTAACTAAGTTCATTTTCTCATAAAAGTTTATGCTGGTAATAAGATATCTTGCTAAACTTCAAACCAGATTAAACATTTACACAGTGAATAGGCAAGTTCTCGACAGATTTTTACTTATTATATTTGGAATCAGTTGATGATGAGTCTAGAAAAACATATCATTCAACATTTTTGCTCTTAACCTATATATTTGAAACATCATTTTCTTATTTCCTGTTCTTTTGAACTCAAATATCCCATAATACCAAAAATTTATCGATGTGACATGGGCTTTGAATTAGCTGTTATTGATTATGCCAGCTGAATTGTGCTTTGTGAATCATTTAAGTAAAGTACTAGTGCAAATGAGGACGTTAATTTAATTAGGATTCGTACACAGTAGTTAACAGGAAATGAAAAACGAAACAAACTCAAGTCATACTTTTAGACTTATAAACATTGCCATGGTAGGATGAAAAACAGCCTAACAGGATTAATCCAGAACGTAAATCTAACACACTAGTTAAGTGTATCGATTTAAACAAGATATCCTGTCAGACATGTTAAACTATCGTTAACTTCAGCCAAGCTTTCATCATAACATAAACAAGCTAAAAGTCACAAATTGTTAACATATAGAACAGCTAAGTTTATTTAAAAGCAATTGTATAACTATAGTTTTTTTTTGCTTTGTTGTTGGTTAATCAACTTCCATATAAAAAAATATTAGAATAATTTGCCGACTCGAGGGCCATGTTGCATAGAAAATACTTTCGGTTCAAATTTGAAACTGCAACGACTTTTAAATATTCATAAAACTGCAAAGTTGATTTTCTTTCTCTTTTACAAGGAAATATGGAATTTGAAAAACACCTACCAAAACGCTGGAGAAGAAGTTCTGTGAAATCCGATCAGAAATCGATTTCGCTTAATCTTGTCAGAAGTGTGACTCAAAGATTCATTTGGTGTAATGCCAACGGTCAGCCGTACAGTAACTCTATCCTAAGTCTTTATCAACGACGAGAATACGACTCGATTCGTTGTTCTGAAACAAGTTAAAAGGCTAAGTTCCTGCTGACATTTAACGAGAGTAAAACTAAACACAAAAACAAACAAAAACTTGCGCGATTCCGAACTTGAAAATAATTAATCAAAATAAATTATCCCTTGACCAGGTGGGTTTTTAAATAAAATATGTATCTTTTGATAAGTATCTTTCTATGAACATGATGAAGAGACACAATCAAAAATCACACAGTGATCAGGTGAAATAATCGAGTTGTTCGGTACCTACCGTTTCTAATGTTCTTGTTATAGATCTGACGTTTGCCAGTGCACCTTCAACCGGCTGAAGCTCTGATGTACTATTCCTTTGTTCATTACTATCCGTCGATTGCCTTCTGTCATTAATACCATTTTCCTCAAATGTGTTGCTAGGTGAATACTGACCGTCGTAAGAACCGTCATATTCGTTAAAACAATCTTCCGAGCCAATGCTTGAAGCCGATCTCGAATCAACCTGAGCTTGGCTTAGGGGGCATTTGTCTTCTGTTGCATCGAGTTGATCGAGTTCTTTCATATAAGTTGCAGGCACATACATCGGTTTTTCTCCATCTCGTTTAACATGCCACCAGTCCTCGTTTGATTTGTTAATAAGGGCGAAGGTTTCTCCTTCAGTAAAAGCAATTTGTCTTCCATCAGCCGCTTCGTAACTGTAGGCATATAGCGCTTCCACAAATGTCCCGCCTTCGGCCATCAAACACGAACTCAAAACCACGAAAGCTGTTGAAAATTATAACGATGCACACTTGCACATCTCCACACAGAACAAACCCGAAACAGCATGAGGCAAACCTTGGCACTTTAAATGTTCAACTATCAACACGCAAAAACAACTACGTAAAAATGTCACTCTTTGTTGCCTATATTACACTGACCAAACTATCAATAACATAGTAGAGTAAGTACTTGAATCTCAGGTTAACTCAATCTTGTCGCTGTACGTCAAAAGGAAATTTCAAAATCCTTGCAAACAGTTCCAACGTTCGTTAAGTTTATATAGAATAAGTATAGTGCTGAAAGTGCTTTTTAGATACTCAAGCAAAACCCCAAACTTCCAACAAACCAATTGCCAGTAAAGTGGGGAAGTGTCCAGCGCTTTTGGTACATTTCGTAAGACCGAGGTTTTGCAAACAAGTTTGTGTAAACTGGAAACTAGTCCCGAGTTTTTCACTTTCTTTTCCGCCAGCATGACTGGTAACGAGTTTCTTTCCAGGAAAGTTACTTTGCTTCCGCTAGTTCCGGGATACGATTGTTTCCAGCTTATTTCCAGGAAAGGAAGTTGAAATTTTAGGAGAGTCCCTTTTATTTTTAGAGAATTACCTAAAGTTGACGTTGGAACCAGGATAAAGAGTGTCTTAGTTTTGGATTCATTCATTTAGCTGTGCAGACTTTTCTAGAAGGGACATTTACCTTCCAAAATCAGATTCAGTGTGGGTGGCAAATTGAAAACATAACAATTGGAAAAGATACTGTTGACGTAATTTAACAGCAAAGGGTTGATCAGTAGGTGTTTGAAGATGAATGATATACAGAAACAAGTTATTAGGAAAATGATGAGATGTATTGGCAAACGGATTACGGACCCGGATAATTTGGTGAGTGAACTTGATGTTTTTACCCCTCAAGACTGCGAAGCTGTGAAAGCAAAGTTCAAAAATGAGGGACCAACCAAAGGAACATATGAGCTTCTAACTCGGCTTCAGAAGCGCGGAAGCAAGGCTTTTGAAAGTTTCCTGGCCCAGTTAGAAGACAGCGGGTACGAAGACCTGGCAAATGAAATACGACACCAATACGATTGCGAAGTGATTCGTCTGAGATCTGCGAGCCAGCTTTCTTGCCGCTCGACACCGGCACCACTACATGCAGGCTCACTAGACGAGGTTCTGCTTGCAGAACGACAAGGTGGGTTCTTTTGAATGATGATTTTAGTTTGTTTCTTTAAACGAACAACATCTCGCGTCAGGTAGGAAAGATGTTATGTTGCTTTAATGTTTAAATTGTTAGGGGCGTTCTAAAATTTAATTGGCACTGCTTAACGCCTATTGGACGTTTGAGAAAGGGGAAGGCCGGTGGTTCCAGTGATTGCCAGTGGACGTTAGGGAAAAACGTTTAAGACTATGGAAACGCTGTCCATTTATTGCTAGTTCAATTTTTCCACTATATAGGAGGACAAAAATTCTTAAGGAAATTCTGGTACCTGTACGTGTGAGGTTCAAAGAAACTGAATAGTTAAGCACAAACCTGGAAAAAAAGGGGTGTTTCAAATTCTTGGGAGGCTGTGCAAACTTGTAGTTTTTCCAGTTAGCCCCCTTCCACTGACAGTGAGAATTATTTTTATCCAAAAAATGATCCTAATGGAACTGATCTATATAATTTATAAGTTACTTGGTTGTTTAGATAGTGGACAATTTTTCAGAATTCTATGTGCTATGAATTGAGAGTTTGGGCAAGCCTTTTCATGGGCAGTGGAACGGTGAGGGGTGGGGAGAGTGGTGGACACTAGCCACACATTATTTTGGTTGGGGGAGACACCCTCAATAATTTCTGGTTAACAACAGGAACTTTTGAAAAGGAATTTTAAAACAAACTACTATAATTTTTACTGTGCCTTCCCCCCCAATAATTTTTTGCTTCCACTGCCCATGCTGTTATCTAGTTAGTGGGAGTGTCTTTCCAAATATCTGTGGCAATGAAAAAAATTAATTGTTTTCCCATAACAATTTGATTCCAATCTTATGATTAGTATGTTTTGATGCATATCTGGTACTGCAGTATCTATATACAGAATTTGTGTATCGGAACTATTTCATTAAATACTTTTGGCAAAGAGTGTTAATACCAAATTAAAGTACTGTATTTCTCGGCATATACGTTAATGATGCATATAAGTCCACCCCTAATTTTTTACTTGAAATTTCTTTTGCCATATTCCTGCATAAAAGTCAACCCTTCAATTTAGAAGTATTTTTTCACAAATTGTTCTCAACACACCACCAAAACCTGTCAAGAAACTCAAAATTTTTCTACAGTTAGCACTCAATCATTCAGTTATGAAATCACTTTGATTTACTGGATACCAAAGTAATAGAAACTTTACATTACATTTTGTGGTAACAAGAGTAGTTTATTTTGCTAATACGCATGTGTAAAGAAATAAATTTAAAATGAGTTATTTCTACATGACATTCCAGATGTTTCGGTCAAAATTTTAAAGAACAAAATTTCATGACCTTCATATAAGTCAAGGTCAATTTTTTGAACCATATTTTTGGCCTCAAAAAATCGACATATATGCTGAGAAATACGGTAATAGAAACTTCAGAACATGAAAACAAATAATTTACCAAGTTATATTGATATATGAACAGCTAGGGCTTGAATTTGTCACCTTTAGGTTGCCAATGCTACCAAAAAATGAATTAATTGGCTACTGGATTTTTAGAACTTTTAACTGGAGCTTGCTACTACTAGAATAAGTGGAACCTTTGTGATCGATTAACTGAGAGTTTTTCGTTCTGATAAAATGATAACTTATTCGAAGAATGAATGGAGTTTTCATGCTTTTTAAGCAAATCTGCAAAAAAATGCAATATTCTTATTCTGATGCACCAGCTACAGATGCAGACATAATACATATTGAATTTTTTAAAAATGGCAATTAAGTACATGCTCAGGCTATCAAACTTTTGCTTTTGGTAACCAGCCAGATTCTTGAAAAAAAATTAATTTTGAGCCCTCTGTTTAACAGATTGAGCAAAGCAGGGTTAGAAATAAACTTTTTTCAAGTAGTGAGCAGGCTACCAGAGGCTAAAATTTTAAAAGCCAGAGCACAAGTTTTAGTAGTCATACATTTTCAATGTGTAATCTGTACTATATCTGCATTTGTAGCTGTATATACACAAGAATAAAGAAATGCAATTGTCTACAGATTTGTTTGCCCAAGAAAGCAGATAAGCTTAATTCTTTCATGGGAGTAAACCCTCCCTCCCTGGGTTTTACACCCTGTCCCTGAGTAAAAAGTTTGCTTCTACTGGGTTTATATGATTTGTATAGTTACGTGTTTTAATAACATGCATTGCTAGCTACTAACTACTATCTAAATGCAAGAAAGTACATTAGATGTACTCAGGTTTGCATTGGTACTCTTGACTCCTGAATAAGTATACAGGGCAAAATAGAAGTATAGGGCAGACAATATACGAAAAACCTAATTGTAGTATAGGGTAGAATAATAGTATAGGGTGGAATTAATAGTATATGGTGAAAATATCTCAAAACGTCAATAATTTAGTACAGCTGGGTGGTATAGTAGTATAAAATGGAATGTTCCAAACACAAATTTTATATTTGTTCAATAAAAATACATACTTAAATCAATATCTTTAGAGAGCCCAGAGGGATGAAAGTGACAAAATCACTGGATTTTAATAGTAAGACAGACCCAAATGAAGTTCAAATAGGATAGAAACAGCCAAGAACTAATATACAGACCCAATTAAGGCCAGTATAGGGTAGAAAATTTGCTCAGAAAAAATAAACGTACTTGTATGTTTATTCGGGAGTTAAGAGTATGAGTCCTGAATCAAGGACTTTGTGCAAAGGAAATAATAAAAAACACAAAGTCACTAAGGCAGACCCTATTTTTGTTCGACAGCTACCTCAGTTGCCACTTTAGAAAAAAGTTGCCACTGATAAAACTGACTGAATGTCATAAATGCTGGAACAAGAGACAAATTGATCGGGGAAACCTATGGGTTTCAAGTTGTCTACGGAAACGAATGCGGTAACGCTGGTGTAAACGCGTTTACCTAAACACAGAATTGCGTAAACGAAACTTCGTTAACGCCAGCATGATTTGGCGGTAACGAAATTTCGTTTACGGCACATTCAATTTAGGACAGCCTGCCTAGTGATGCTTTGTGAAAAGAAAAAGATGAAAGCTCCCTACATAAAGATAAAAGAAGATTTTTTTTTATCGTTCCCGTAGTCGTAAGAATCCCGAAATTAGGGAGTTTAAGCAACGAGGAGGTCAACCCCGACGACGGCGGCAGAAAACAATAGTGAATACAATAGCTGCACGTTGGAATGCACCGTGCTGGTCACCTGCACGCCGTCGACTAGAAAATTATAACGTGAAAAGACGTTGCCGTCTTCGTTGCTGGATCGAGGGATTTGGCACTGCAATTGCGCAGATTGGCAGATCCTGTACCCCCTTTCACCCCCACCCCTTACTGAGGGCGTCTTATTCACGTAGGATTGATAATCGAGTGTTGACTTTTCCGATAATAAATCCTTTGTTTGGAAAAGAAACACGGTCTTGAACTGCTTCACTAAAAAAGAAAATTAAACTCGTGCTATAAGTGGCATCTGCAATAGCAGACGTCAAATATTGTTTTATATGTTCGTCGTAAATTGCATTATTTAAGCAATAAACCATACTTTTCTATGGGTTATAAGAACAATAAACCACGCGGGGTGTTGGGAGAACACGAATTAGTAAATATAAATAAATAAAATAACTTTAAAAGAACCACGAAACTACTGCGAGCAAAACATCGTTTTAACTAGATCAAAATATCAATTCTCCCGAGATGCAGCTAATCAAGAAAAGCGGCCAATCAAAACGATTGTACAAAGCGAATCTCATCTCGTTGTTCGAACCGCGGCAAATGGAGTTAAAACTATCTCAACAAGAGAAACAACCAGTTAATTGAACAAAGTTTACAATATCTTTGGAAAGTAAGGTTTCCCATTCAAAAAGAAAAGGAAAAAAATCATTGTTCCGGAATCACACGTTGATGGTTCGTAAGCGTACTTAGCTTACTACGAGATGCTTAGGTGTGTATCATGATCTTACTGCGAGATGCTTAGGTGTGTATCATGATCTTACTGCGAGATGCTTAGGTGTGTATCATGATCTTACTGCGAGATGCTTAGGTGTGTATCATGATCACCGCTAAATGAAATATACCAACTCTAAATGAAATAAAAAACAGCGCTGAATGAAATACCAACGCTAAATGAAACAAATGACTCACCCTAAGTGAAATAACTTTTTAACCCTAAATGAAATAAAATGACTCACCCTAAATGAAATAAGTGTTCAACGCTAAATGAAATAAATTGTAATTACCCACAATCTCGACACTGTTACATTAACTTATAGCACAGTTGGTGCAGCAATGGTGTCTCAAGTAATGACGTCATATTACACGTGGTTGTTTTACAAAATTTGTTACTAGCTGGCTAGTACCATGCACCAGTAGTCTACACCATAGAGTTACCAGGAATCATTTTGTCACCGGGTTGAACTATATGCAAAGACCTCACGTATCATGCGATTTTTAGAAAAGTTTGTTCCTTTTCCGAAGCATGCAAGTTTTAAAACATTAAGCTGCCCATCCTTAAATGCGAGATCATGGTTTGCAATGGTGCCATAAGCTTTTAAAATTTCAGACATTAGACTTTTCATTTTTGTGAAAACGATGTCTTTGCCAAAGGCGTAAGGGGGGATATTAGGTATCAATTCTAACTCCAAGTGACCTTCAAAACCGTAATTAAAAGTACATTTTGTGTCATTTTACGAGATGTTTCTGGCCTCTGGAGAGGGATAAGCTTTTTGAAAAAATTTCAAGATTTGTGAAGGTTTTGCAAATAATTCAGCCCGATAACAAATTGACGTGAATACTGGTAACTCATGTTGAGTAGGCTACTGTTTAGGGTATTAGCGTTGAAGTGGTATTTCATTTAGGGTGAGTCATTTTATTTCGTTTAGGTTAAAATGTTATTTCATTTAGGGTGAGTCGCTTATTTCATTTAGCGTTGATTTTTATTTCATTTAAGGTTGGTATTTCATTTAGCATTGATTTTTATTTCATTAATAAACGTTGTTTATTAACCTATTATTGTGATGTAAATTTTATAGACGACCCTTTTCTACAAAGGGCAAACACTGGTCCAGCATCCATTGAGTCCGCAAAGTTGGTCAGGCAACCACATGTCGATCAAGCTGACTTGGAACCACGTACCAGCTCATACTTGCAGGTTCCACCTGTTGCTCCAAACGTCCCACGTGGTAATCAGGAAAATCAACCACAATTCCTCGAGAACGCTACGTTCACGATACCAACAAGGCAATTAGCATCAGTTAGAAATTTTGAACCGGACGGTTCTTTTTCAAGTACTGATTTTTCACATCATCGCGTGAATGCAGTCAGCCAAAAAAGCTCTATTAAAGAAGATATGTTTAACAATAAAAGTGGTACTTTTGTATTAAACACTCAAGGTTGGTTTTGGTCAATCTTTATACTTGTTCTGTATATGCCAACTGGCCTGATGTTACCTTATAGTGACGTAAGGTATCATCATCAACTTGATTACTTAAGTAATGCAATAATATAGTTTTGGTTGGTTTTGAAACAAAAATTAAGACAAAGGTAAAATAAAATACCAATACAACTTCGTTAGTTCTGATATTTCCCCCCTTACTGTTCAGTCTTGGGTATTCAAAGTGATGCAAATTTTTGATGCAGCACCACTGCTACTCAAAACAGGATCAGTGTTTGTTCCTGTGGTAGATAAAATCAGGTAAAGTTGGCCCAAAGCAAAACTTGATGCTCATTTACAAAGCAGAGTTAACTGAAACAAGTTGAACAAAATGTGTTGTAGAAAGAGTCGTCTGACTAGGGTTCTCGACCTACAGGATACGCAGACCATATACTATGCATTCTGTTTCACCACTAAAAGTTAAATGTCACTTTTGCCTGTATCAGAATTTCGATCTCGGGGTTAAACAAATTTTTGAATGACTTACACTCTGTTATTACTGATTAGAATGAGTTTATAACCTATACAGCTCTCAAGTATAACAAATAAATTCAACAAACTAAAATGAATAACTCTTTGTGTGCTAGGTGTGAAAATCAAAGCAATGGCTTGGGTGACCAAAAAGGGGGCACAAAATTAACGATTGTATACTAGAGAATCCAGGGGTTGTGGCCGCAGTTCCTTACTTAACAAGTTAAATTATGAGCTTAAATTTTCTATGAGTCAGTAGGAAATGAGCCGTGACTCTCCTTGGATTTATCCAAACATTTTTTATTGATTTTGTTGTAGATTGCAAAGTTTTGGCAAAAAATAATCATGTTTGCTGGTTATTATATATTGATAGATAATAATTACGTTGGCCAATTTTATTTTATCATTCGTGTTAGAACCTTTGCTGACCTCAACTTAGACGTTTTATTTTCCCCTAGAATGTAAGTTGAAGGACATCCCAGCGAGTGTAAAGTTAAAGATGGTTAAAATGTTAAACAGTGACGTAGGCAATAACTGGAAGAATCTCGCTGGTGCCATGGGTTTGACCTCGGAAGAACTTAATGAGTATGACATCAACCATGAATCTGGTAAAATGGAGGGACTTTTTACACGCATGGTAGAAGAAGAAAAGGCTGTTTCAGACCTTATCCATTGGTTAAACGATGAAACCGTTAAGCGACTTGACGTCATTGACCTGTTTAGGAAAAAAGGGCTGATTTCAGCCACTTTAGAAGAGGAAATTAAAGGTGCGTATATTGCCTAATGAGCGTACTAGCTATAGCTTACAGTTGCCATTATCATTGGCTTTTTTCTGCAGAAGCTCTTTCACGCAGTAGCCGTTTTATGAATATGTACTTAGACAGGACACTTCCTTACTGCCGGTTAGAGACTAACTTATTACCGTTTTGCAAAACAGGTGTTAAAGATTCTAACAAAACTGCAAACTCTGTTTTTATTTTTTTCTTGCAGATTCAAGTGGTGCAGAAGAGGACGAAGCAATACCTCCTACGCCTTGTACCGATGAACAAGTTGCACCTATATCAGGTTCTCCTATTCTTTGCTCCGAAGACAAAGATGCGATGTTTTTGACTCGGCAAACTGACGAGAAAAGGAATAAACATAAAGAAACCTTGCTACCAAAACCAAGGGTAGACATTGTGGCAAAAGGTATCATTTACAGCTCGCAGTGTTCACCTGCTGATGACATCCCTACTCAGAGCACAGACTCGGTTTCTTCAGCAGGAAACGCAGTAATTGGTTCTGAACTAGAAGAACATTGTACTTTAGATAGGTCAGCAACTGAAAACGCGTTACCAACACAAGGTACAAACACAAACGGAGTTGCTCCTTCAACCAAATCAACAAAAGCTAGGGGCTCAAATGTAAAGAAAACCAATCCAGTTCAGTGCACGAGCTTGCCTGTTGTATCGTCAATAGAAAAAGAAAATGTTTTAAGCGCAGCAAATGTCATTGTACCAATACAGTGTTCAAGCTTGAGCGCTTCATTGTCAAAAAGTATGAGTATTGGTTCGTCCGAGAAAAATGGCTCTTCGGCAAAGGATGTGGAAAACGAACCTACTCAATGTACAGCTGAAGAAAACTCTCAAGTTGTTTTAGTAAGTGGAAAATGCCTTGGACAACGCACCAGTTCAAAAGTGACATCGCCAGGAAATAGAGAAGCGCCAATGCAATGTACAAGTATGAGCTCTAAGATGCAAACTGAAGGGGGTGATACAAGCTTGATTCCCACTCAGCGTTACAGTTTGAATATTCCAGCTTCTTCCAAGATTCCACTTGAAACAGCGACAGAAACATCTGTTGTTGGAAGGCCTACCGAAAATTTGCAGCTCAACATTTCTGAAAATGGTGTTTATGGAGAAAGTAAGAAGGATAGCTGTGGTTCACCAGTAGCCTGTACAGATTTTGAGAAGTCCAAGGCGGTTGAACCGCTTGGGATTGCTTTCGAAGAACACGGCGAAGATCCTAAGGAAAAACCACCAAGTCCTCCTCTCAAAGAGAGCGGCGAAGATGTAATTTGTTCAGGTATTCTTAAAACTGAAAACGTTTTAAGTTGTAAGCGGATAAAATTGCCATTTTGTTGGACTTAAGTATCAACTTGAACTTTGTACTTTTTTCAGCGTGAATTTTGTAAAATCTGAAACTATTAGTAAGCTGTTTTTAAAATATATTTTATTATTGAATGTTAATACCTTGACCTTTAGTACATTGTTGTAATTTTTTTGTTAAATTTGTATAAAGTTTAATTGATAATAAACTGTGAAGTATTGATTTGGAAAATCGTTCTTATCAGTAATATTGACTGGATGCAAAGATTCAGTCGATTCAATGCCTTTTCTTAATCGTGTAAATTTTTTTCCAGATGAGTTTGGCAGATCTGCGTTGATTCTCTGTGGTGAGAAATACGAAGAACTCACTCCTCTTGATGGAGTTTCTAGCCGAGCAAAGGAACTATCAGAACTGTTGAAAGAGGCAGGATGGCAGGGTATTGTATCAGTTTTTCATTGTCTTTGTATTTGAAATATACTTGTTTCAGTATGAATGTTAATAGTCATCTTGTTAAAATTCACAATCAAAAATTGTTACTGGTAATTGCACAGTTGTTAAAAGGCACTTCTTCTCGACCAAAACTTTCGGTCTTCTTCAGGCAGTTGAGAATCCGTGAAACGGCGGGGTCTGCTTCCAACTGCTCTATGATATGGACCAAGTTCTGCAAGGCATTCCTCGCCAGTTACTATGTAAGCAGACGTCACACAGATCTTCGATATTCTAAAGAAGACAGAAGGTTTCGGTCGTAACGTCGTGTCTTTTAACTATTGTACAATGTCAAATAACAGGTTTTTAAGAAAAATTATTTGCTTGTATTTTCTTGTTTAGAGCATTGGTTTTCTAGGTTGCATGTCCACCACCATAAGTTCTGTGTGTTAGCTGTGCAAAGTTTGTTCATTACCATTAATTCAGCGTGTTAGCTGTTCCAAGTTTGTTCATTACCATTAGTTCTGCGTGTAAGCTGTTCCAAGTTTGTTCATTACCATTCATTCTGCGTGTTTGCTGTTCCAAGTTTGTTCATTACCATTAGTTCTGCGTGTTAGCTGTTCCAAGTTTGTTCATTACCGTTAGTTCTGCGTGTAAGCTGTTCCAAGTTTGTTCATTACCATTCATTCTGCGTGTTTGCTGTTCCAAGTTTGTTCAT
>JAOBRD020645906.1:0-15183 GCA_027575215.2 Hydrozoanthus sils
GCATACTGGTTTGGAATATGTTGCTGTATTAAACAATTTTCTAAAATACAGTTTAGATGATACCCTTACAGTAAATTCATATCTTCGAGAAGAAGTAAATGAAGTGAAACAGGAAAGCAATTTTTATGTAATGGGAGATCAAAAATATTAACTAACCAATATGTACTGTACAGTACTTTTCTGTTTATATCTCTGCCTTCATTTTTGTAAAATAAGAACCTATTGAGAGATTTAGGCCAAATTGGTTCTTATGGAAATGGGGTTTAAAACAAGAATTTTAGCCTAACAGGTTCATAAATTTTGGGTTCTTATACGCGGGTTTTTACTGTATATCGCCGACCGTCGACATAGAATCTCACGTAAAATTCATGTAAACGAGACGATTTTGACGTTAGAATTGGCTTCATTTTTAGATCACACTTGAAAGCGTTTTATGTAAACTGGCGCGATGCTTTTTTTGGTTCAAAACAAATTGCTTTTTCAAAAAATTTTAACGAGGCAAGTGCCTCGGTTCGCCTCAAGGTGGCTACGGGCCTGGTCATCAGTTTTTAAAACTTTACTTAGTTTCGATCTTAATTTAGCTCAACAAAAGAATGATTCGCAGTTTTTCTATTTGACATTTTTTCCTCAAATTTTACGCTGTATATACGCATACTGGTTCTGAAGTTAGTTCCTTCTGTCAGTACAATTTACGTGTATTGTAATTTACATTATTTAAGAACAATTTGAGGCTCAAATCGCCAAAAAATTAAGAACATTAGCCTTGGCTAAATTTACTGGTTCTTATAAAAAAAGCCGGCGTGTAATTAGGAAGTTTAAAGCCTGATTCACACATGTGAGATAAGCACAAGCATAAGCACAAGTATAAGCATAGGAAAACCCGAGTTTGAACATTCGTGAAATAAGCACAAGAACAAGCACAAGAAAAAAAACCCATTTCCTTTCTTTTGTGCTTGTGCTTATGCCGTCTGGCAGAAAAAGATAAAAGTGATTTTCTTAAAGATCAATGAATAAAAACAAAATTTACTGGAGGTCTTTCTCGCAGTTGCAAAACCTTCAAAACTGAGCTTTTCATGTTTTAGGTTTCAAGACGACGTCGTGCATGTGACCAGCGCGGTGCTCTGTTGTTTTCGATCTAAGCTGGGTTGTTCAAACCCTGGGAGCCAAAATTCAAGCAGTAAATATTTTTCCTCCTGAGGAATGATATATGGTTCAGTTATGAAATTATATTTAGATTTTTTAAACGTGTTAATCGTTCTTTGAACAACTGTCGCCGTTACCGTCCAGGTGCATGCGTGTACGACGTTATTGAGAGAAGCATGTTGGGTCAACAATCGAGTTTTAAAGCGATCGAGAGTGTTTCAAAGTTTTAAAAAACTACGGAACTTTTGGCTAGCAGATCATTTACAAAATTTTTATATTTGGCTAGAAATCATTTTCTACAATATTCATCGGATACTTTTTTAATGGATGGTGGAATTACAAAGATTATACTTGTTTCCGAAAGATGTAGTTAGTTGTTGTGAAATAAACTTGCAAATCTTCGTGCGGGTTTGTTCCGCCATCTAGTCTACTTCGCCGCGCTCTAATGCTGTGGTCGAGCCGACAGCTCTTGTTTCCCGAGTCGATGGTTCTTTTTCTCCCACTTGCACTAGCTGTGAGCTTGCATATTGGGGTCTTCTTCAATCGAAGGCTTAGCGGCTATGGGGTATCTCGACTTCCTATAAGCAGCAGGCAATCAACATGCTTGTTGCTCGATTCTCTCGGCGTTTCACTAGGGTTTTTTTTATTTGCATAACTCCAAACAAAACCCTTTTCGGCGCAAACCACCATTATAAACCAAAATAAATCTATAAAATTTTTAAAGTCTGAAATATTCGAAGAAGTTCGCAAGAAAATAATGCTTGTTTCTACTTCTAGTTTGTCGGGATTTCAGTGAGAGATCTTGTCTAACTCGCGAAATAAATGAGCTCCTTCTTAAAATCATGTTTACTTAAAAGGTCTTTTCCCTTTTAACGCTATTTTTTTATTTTGAAAAATATAGCGGTTTGCAAGGTTTCAAACTGTTCAGTTACATATTTTTTCAAGAGTAAGATCCGAAATAGCGAGAATCTTTCCAAACTGCAGTGTTGAGTTTTATATTCCAGGGGATAGAATTTTTTGGATATGCTGGATCAAAAAGCCAAAAATGTAAATTTGAGTCTATCTTACCCCACCATCTCCCCCCCTCCCTCTCTCTCTGTCTCCTTTCCCATGCAAATTAATGCTGCGAAATATACGTAAAAGTTTACTATCATTTTTATTTCCATAGCTGATCATAATAGTAATAGAGAACACCTTTTTTATGACAGAAACAACTTAGTCTTTGATTTCGTTGATGGTTTTAGCATTGAGACATGTAGCTCGCAAACTTTCACTAATCTCTTGATTGCATTGGCAAACCTTTGTATTCATATGAGTAAATTTTCTTTGTTTTAACATATTAAAAATTGTTTTAAAGTAGATCTTAAAACAGATCACTTTATGGTTCCTGTTGGAAGAAGGAGTTTTTCCATTACATTTTGTTGGGACTAAGGCTTTTTGTCGTTTTAGGGGTTGTCTAGCTTGTTTTACTACACATTTTTCTCGGCGACAAAAATGTTTGACTGTTTCTGTCAGTTTAAATCCCAATTTACATATTCCTAATTTTTTTCTTCCCCTTGCCTCAGTTTCTGTGCCTCACTCTTTTCTTCCAAAGCGTATTAGGTACTTCCAGAAATAGTTTGTAGGGTTGGTTAAAAAAATCCTCTGAACTTTATTTTTTTGCCGTTTACAACACGTTTACTTTTCATCAACTGATTATAAGCCAAGTGAAGGATATATATTTTTTGCATGTATGTCTTCGATTATTTTTAATTTTCATTTGTAAAAATTTTTTCTGCTGAGGGGTTTTAATTTCTCGTTTAAAACAAACTTGAGAATTTATTTAAAAACAAGTTATATTTTCAATTTTTAAAGCATCTAAGTTCACTGACCTTTGAAATTTGGACCTTCAAACTTCAATCATCACGCTTTTTGATGCGTGTGGCGATCAAGTTAGTGTCGAATCTTAAAGTCCATTGTATGTACATTTTAAGTTGCCTAAACACAAAATAAAAAAAATGACTTTTTTTTTGTACTAAACAGGAAGTTGATTAACACCAAAAATGAGGAAGACAAAATCAAGTTTGTAACCTCGAGGCGTTTGTTAATTCCGTGTTGAGAATAACAATTAAAGGTTGTTTGTGATGCAATCAAGTGTTGCGGACGTGACTGTAACGTAAAGCCTCAGCGCCCACGGAAATTGTCAACAACCCATCAACCTCATAGGATTGCATAACAATATGAACGTGCTATTTTAAGCCACTGACAAAAGTAAATTCTGGTCAAACTCGTCAGACTTTTCTTTGTTTCTCAGAATTCGATTTGTAAAGTGCAGAAAAACTTGTGAAGAATGAATTTGGGTTTCAACACTTGTATGTGATTTCATGCGAATTCTTCAAAGAATTTCTGCTCCTCGCGCCGGGCTCTAATACTCAAAACGATCTAGAGGCGGAACCCTTGGTCAAGGTTAACGATTTGATTGGTCTATTCACTAACTACCATGACAACACAAGTCTCGTGATTTGATCTCTCCCGCGGACCAAAGTGAAAACAATAACAAAACGAAAAATTCAGACAGAGAAGAAGTGTTTTCCAAGAAAGCGTTTAGCGAAGTTGGTCAAGATTTTCGGACGTTTTGAAAAGCAGCTTACCTACGAGTGATTGTTGAACTTCATGCAGCAGGAAACGGAGTTTTCTCCAGTACGTGTTTTTACAGCTGAGTTCATATTTTTTCTCAGGAAGAACTGGAATGTTGTTCTTTCCGTGTTGTAATACTCGATGTGTTCGAGCGCGCTGGCCACCATATTGAATATTAACTCGAGGTGTTTGCAATGTTTTCTCTACAGCTTCCACTGGAGGTGGAGAATTCTTTCGAGGAGCCTTTTTCTAACTGTTACTACACAAGGAGCGATGAATTCAATGATGTGGACAAATCTGGTCTATTTGGCGGAGATCTCGTTTTGCTCGGGGATACCGACGAAGGGTTTGATGAGAATTTTCAATCCCTCAACTTCCCGTTGGATTGGGAAATCGACGAAGAATTCTTTAAGGCAAATGAAGAAACAGGAGAGTGTAAGTCAAATGGACCAACGCTTGCTGAACTAAATGGTGAAAGGCCCCTGTCGCCCCTCATAAATCCGGAGATGGAAAGACTCCATCGTGTTGCGACTCGCATTGACGGACATCCAACATTGTCCACTGTGACCAAAATACCTCCGCGAAGACTTTTCGAACCGAAAGTGTCGGTAGAAGTGTTTCGGCCACAAGGTAATCGAACTGGTGAAAACATGACAGGAAGACAAGAAAATGAAACGATAGAGTTTGGTGAGCGGTTTGGACGAGTTGTGGTGAAAGAGGAAGAAATCGAAAAACCTCCGGCAACTGTGTCCCCGCCATGTACGGCTGAAGCTGCCGAAGTGAATAGAACGCTGATAGTCAGCTCGCAATCTGGGAAAACAGTATTAGAAAGATTTGAAAAGAACCGAATGTGCTTTTCAGAGGAGAGAAAACTTGATGGGGAACAATTGAGCTCGATTCCAAATCTTGTTTCACCCGAAATAAAATCTCAGATGTTCAGCACTTTCTCTCCCCTCGCGCGCGTTTACGGACAGGACAATAACACAACTGATGTTACTTGTACGTTGCCGGCTGCAAAAACCGGGACTGTTGCGCCAGAAGAGTCAGAGGACGAGGATATGGACAGCGATGAAGAAGACTTCGAGGAGGAGAATGACAATGAAGAACACGGAGAATTTGCTCACAGTAAAAATCGAAAAGGTAGAAGAGGCGAGTGTGACGATCTTATACCAAATCCCCGCCGATTGTTGGACATCGGGCGCGAATTGGAGCGTCTGAACAAAATTATTGGTGATTTGAAACCGATAAATCAACTCCCAGTCAACGCCAGGAACAAATCAAGAAAAGAAAAGAATAAGCTTGCATCAAGGTTGGTGAAAGTTTTAAAGTTAATGTCTAATAAATTTCGTGTTTGATTTTTCAAAGTAGCTTTGGTAAACATTCGCTCCCCATTGCACTTAGAGGCAACATTCGGTTTTTGTATAAACAGACATCTAGCTACGATACAAGGTCATTTGAGGGCACTCGTTTCATAGAAAGTACGTACGTGATAGGATTTCTTGTGCAAGATCTATTCACGACTGAATTTTAAATTCGGGATTGTTTTGCTTTGGAATTGGGAATACTTGAACATTATTGCCCTTCTAATGGGTGCTCTGTACGTGTTGAAATGTAAAGGCAATATTGCATAATTGGCAGTCGTTAAGCGTTTGAATTAGTCGTGATAAAATCGCCAACTCATGCTGACATTTTACTTGGTTGGAATGACGAAGTCCAATGAGAAAATTGTGGTTTTGAATCGTGTTTTCGTTTTGCACGGTCTTGTTTACGACCTCGAACCCAGCTGTGTCCCATTTTTTCGTGCAGATGAAAACCGTTTTAAGAATGTTTTTCTTTTATATCTGTTTTGCGAAAAGTTGGAAGTTTATTTCTGTAATCTGCAAGTGACAATTTTCTGAAACTGAGTGGTTTTATCGTGTACAAGAGCCAAAGCGGTTGCTTTACCTCATTGGACCTTGCATGCTTGATTCTAATCTTTTAGCCAGAGTTTCGTTCGTGTCGTTATAGTTGGAAGAAAATATTTTGCAATGGTTACAGTCAGTCAGTCTCGTTAGGATCATTTGCGTTAGCTCTGTGTTTACCTTCGTAATCGAGCTTGATTTTTCATTACTTTTTTTGTTTTGTTTACATCGCTCAAATCAACTTTAGAAAACCTCATCGACAGATGATGTAAACCAGTCCTTGTTTTCGAGAATTCCCTCTAGACCCCGCAGATGGGACTTTTTTGTAACTGTGTTTTTGTTTTCTGAACTTTTCGCTCAAACTACCTCTTGGCAAACACTTCGTTTTCAGAAACAGTATTTTTGTAAGTATTTCTCGGTGGTTATAGTCAACCGAGGTAGTACTGACGGTTCATAGTTTAAACCCTACACGTGGCAAATTTATATAGTAAATATTTATATTATGTATCGAAAACAATACGGGTTGTTTTTGAAATATAGTTTTAGCTACTTATTTTAATATTAAGATTTAAGTACTGCCTTTGATGAGTCGTCGCATGTTTACGTTTTTCTACTTATCCACTATATGTATGTTGTTAGAGTGTATTTTCATTGTAACACTTATTGCATGTGGAGTTACTTTCAAATGAGTTAAATTTTGTTAAAGCTAGCTTATCAAGATTTATAAACTCCAAATAAAGTGAAATCCAATCGAGTTAACATCAGAACTTTGTAAAGCTTGCACTATATCATATTTCCAGATCTGGCAATTGACAATGTGAATAAGCCAAAGCAGTTGAAGACTACCATTTTAAACCAAGACCATAAAATATTTATCATAAACATGAACAATAGGTTTTATATTCATAACTTTAAATGGTAATCTTATGAAGTCAGTAGTATTAAGTTATATTCAATTGTCTTCATGAACAATAAAATTTGGTATGTATGTATGGCTGCTCCACTGTTTCACAAAGAGAAAGTTTGTGGCAACGAGAACTTCACTTATATCTTAGTAGACAAATTCCAACCGTTTTTTTAACTGCTGCTATAACAAAAAAATTAAATTTTTTGTTGTTAAAAGGAACATTTTTTATAAATTGTTATAAGCAGAAAATACTTGAAGCTATCAGTTTTAAGATAGTATATTGTATTTGAAATGAAGTGCTTGTATTATATAAATGTTGGTCAACCTCAAATTAACAATGTATTATAATTTTTGGTATGCTAGATTTATTTTCTACTTTTTACACTGACCTTCTGTTTTTTCTGAACTGAAAATAAAGTGCAGATTAGTTCAGCGAAGTGTCATATGTGTTCATTAGAGTTTATTCCAAATGTTCTGTTGTTGAACACAGAGGAACTTTGCATATTTTTATGCCTTCAATGTGATTTGTAGCTTATGGTACTTGAGACTGTTCTTTGTGGGAGCCTTATTTAGTCAGCATAAAGAGACCACATGCTGTCACCAACTATGAGATTTGGATATAATTTTTGTTGTTTGTGAAACCGTTTGTAAACTAATATTCTAGGTATTGGTGTATTGACCTCTTTACTTGTATATTAACACTATTGGTGATGAGTTTACAAGGTCATCATATGTTGACTCTCTTCCATTCATGAACAGCTTCAAAGAATTCATTTCATACAAGAGGTTTGGATGATTAATAAAACTTCAAATTCTCAAAAACAATCAACTTACTCTATTTTGATACTGTTGGCTCTAAAAATGACAGGTGCTATATATATTAAAATGAATATGACAGGGGGGTGGACCATTTCAATTGGCCTTTGGATTACTGAGTAGTTGGTCATTTTTTGTATGCGCTCTTTGTTTTGTTCTTTCACCAGCAACAACAGTTCTCAAGTTAGACTCGTCTCATTCCCTAGCTGTAATCAGTCTCAATCAGTCACTCTCACATTATATTATAACTTGGTAAATGCAATTATTTTTTATTTGTGTAATTTTAAACACCCACTAGTGATTCACTCAGTATATGTATCATGTTAACCAACTGCATTGACATAAATTCAAAAACATTTTTCTGTGGATAGACAAAATACAGTACTGATGCATTAATGTAAAACAAATGTGACCAAATGAGATTGCCTCTTATCATACTAGAGCCTGCAGACTGAAGAAGAAAGCACAGTATGAAGCAAACAAACTCAAGCTTCATGGCCTTGAGCTGGAACAACGTAAGTGCATGGTTAATCTCTGGGCTTTTGTTACTAAATGAATGATGGTCTGCTTATTCAACCTTTTTTGTACAGTGGAACCCTGCCTTACGGTCACCTTGTTAATACACAATGGCCACCTCATTATAACTGTTATTTTTGTTAGGTCTGCCAGTCGAGTGGCCATACTTTTTCTTATAAAAAAACATCTTAATAAGGTCACCCTGTTATTACGGCAAATTTTTTCTGGCTCGTTAATGACCATATTAACAGGGGTCCCACTGTAGTTGATGTTTGGTGTGGTGTTGTGTTGTATTGTATTGTGTTTCGTTGCATTGTGTTGTTTTAAAAATTTTTTGTGTTGTAAAACTTTTTTGGTTTTTTTGTTTTGTTATGAGTATTGTGCTGTATTATTTGTGTTGTTTCATATTGTACTGTATTTTTTGTACGATTAATACTGTGTTGTCTAGACTTGTATAATATGCTGCAATATGTTGTGTTGCATTTCGTTGTTTAGGTTTTTTGTAGTATTGTGTACTTGTTTCGTTTTATGTTATGTGGTGTTGTTTTATTTTATGTTGTGTTATAAATTATTGTCAGAAGTGTTTGGATTTTAACTTTTTGTGGCTTTTTCAGCCGTTTTAACTTTTTAAACAAAAACAAAAGTTGTTAACCATTTTATCAATTTTAGAGAGTATTATGACGTAATTATCATGTTGAGTTAGTTTGTGTTGTACTGTGTTGTACTTTTATTACAAAATTTTAAGGTAGGGTCTTTAAGTGAGAGTTCAAAGTAATTACAATGTTTCAATGATAAATTTACTAGAAATAACAGCAATGATAACTTAATGGTAATGAAATTCAGTGGTAATTATAACATTTAGGTTCAGGGTAATAATAACATACTTAATCACATTTAATAAAACTCGAAATGTAATATGTGTTCTTGAAATTGACAGCACAGTGAAAATTATTAAAGATCAATAACAAAATATATAACTTCCAGCAATTATTTTATCCATCTTGATTCAGTAAAAAAATGTTGTTACAAAGTTGCATTTAATCAGGGTTAGTATGAGTCCTGGAAATCCTAGAAAAGCACTGGAATTTTTTTTTTAGCCCTGGAAAATTTCAGAGAATTTTATTGAAAAACTAAATTCACCGAATGATGTATTTATCTTGGCTTTAAGTAATGGTTAAGATTTTAGACTTAATTTTTTAATGTCGTTACTATATTACTTTTAATAAATAAAAATGAAAAAAAATCAGTCCTGGAAAACCCTTGGTTTTTTTTATTCTGAAGGTTTATGAACCCTGTTTAACTTTATTTTTGGTCTACAGAGCGTCTGAACAGAGTCATGGAGCAAATGAAGGAGGAAATTGTAACAGCAACACAACACAAACCAGAAGGCAACCTTTGTAGCAAGCTTGACATATTGATCAAGTCTGTCCTTGGTAAGACAGTATACACATGTTCCTTTGTTAAATTGCCATTTAATTTGTACTTATTGGTGGCAGCATTTTAATCTATTGAAGAACCACTAGTAATTCTCTCAAAGGGAAATATTAGGGAATTCAAGACAGGAGGGCACTAGCAATGCAGATGCTTATGATGGTGACAAAAAACAGTTATAGTGAATAATACAATAGTTAATATAGCTGCACATTGGAAATTTGCACTGTGCGGGCTACCTGCCTGCTGTCAACTTGAAAGTTGCAACATGAAAAGCTCTGTTTTGAAGTGTCTTACAACTTTGAGACCAACTAGTTACAGAAAATGTTTTTACCTTTTGGGAAAATCACTTTGTTTCACCTTTTTGTATTCACATAGTATTAATTGTACAAAAGAGAAAGCAAACTAACCATAATTATGTGACAGGAAAGAGCAAACAACACTGAGTGAGTTAATTTTTTAAGCCTTAGTTGTCAATGTTGCTGCCCTCTTATCTTGAACTCCTTATTTAACCCTTTCAGCCCCGGTTTGTTCAACATCTTATCTTTCCTTACATAGCTCACACAATATAAGGTATTTGGTGATAAGAAAATGGTACTCACTCAGCTGATAAAACAAAGCAATTAAACTACTGAAGATCAAAAGAAAATTATCCTAAAATAGATATAAACTGGTAACATAGAAAGTCTGGGTTTTAGGTGAAAGAAAATAACAATATGTTGTTGTTTAGAGGTGACTATATAGGATTAAAGTAAACTCTGTGGGTGTTGACCAGTGTCACCCACTAATTCAGCCGGTTTTGACTGTCACTATTGTTGTTAGTACTGTAGTTGGTTTATTAACTGATCAGATACATGTGCCTGTCTGTCTCAAGGAACCCAGAGGGTCGCTGGCCATACCAGTCAGTTTGTTGACTCAGTGTTGAAGGCAACAGCAAGGGACAACTGCTTGGAGGAGATTCATTTGAATGTATGAAAAAGACTGATGAAGGCGATGCAAGGATGGTGTGAGTGTTGGTGATGATGATGATGATGATGATGATAATGATGATGATGATGATGATGATGCCAGTGTTGGTGATAATGATACTGTCATAATATATATAGCTGCACTAGTATCATTTGGCATTTTTTCACTCAGTTAATGGGTAATACTAGGACTCGACATATCTACCTTAACCCCCCTAACAATTTGCACTGTAAAATCAGCAAATCTCAGCAACTACACTACAGTCCCAGCATCAAAATCCATTGGGTTAACAGTTTCAGCTTCATCTTCATTAACTTTCTTTTTCTGCATATTTATTTGTCTGCAATGCAAGCCACTCCCAATTAGAATCTGCTAGTTTTGTAAAAAGGGCAAAAAGTATGTTTAAGCTAAGTTGATTGGCGGTGATATCAAGTAACTTTAGCATTACATAGTATTGTACTTCTATCAAGCTATCAGGTGGTGTTACATACAGTCAACTGATGTGTACATATTAAGTTCTTAATTTGCATGTAAAAAAATTATATATGCAGCATGAAACTGCTGACAGTTGAAATTAACCCTTTAAGCCTCAGCCAGTTATCAGCATTAACTTAATTGACCTTGTATAACTCATGAATACAATATTCTGGGAATGGATGATGCACAGCAAACTAGCTACTACAGAGATGACAAGCAAAATTCTCCTAAACTGGTAACATGTAAAGTTTGTATGGATTCTAATTGGGAGCATGTAGCGATGCACTGTTAATTAATATTATCTATTAACTTTTGGAGTATTTGGGGCTGAATTAGTTAACTCATGATCAATTGGTGCTAAAGTGAATAATTTTGAGATTTGAGGAAAAAAGCCAAAACAGATGGGGAAAGTGATGGATCTAGAGGCTTAATTTGTAAACATCAGAACTCTCAATATGTTTACAATTTAGAGCAATTTGTTTAACACTAAGTTTGGTCACCATTTAATGTATCTTGTAGATGAGTTGTGGATTTCTTTCAACTTTTACAGAAAATATATGAGTATAGGTTATGAAATTTTACAGACTCATTATCTTAAGAAGTAAAGGCTTAATACTTAAAGTAAATCAAAATTCCTGAAGTTCAGTGTTATTTTTGCCAGGGCCAGAATCGGTGCATTTTCGAAGGCAGCAAATGTGTCTTTAAAAAGTCTGAAAACTAGATTCTGTTCACTAGAAGAAAAGTTTTACTTAACAATCTCATACATGTCATAAACAACTTATCTGGGAAGATGTTAAGTTTGGTAGAATTCAACTCTACTTTACCATGCATAAAATATGTTTGTGTTAATTAATCTTACTTTTAAATTCTTGATTTGGTTTTGAACTAGTTCAACTGGTTTAATATTACAGTACTTAATGATGTAGAAAATTCGCATTTTGCTTGTTAGAATTTAAAATTGAGCAAATGTAATATGCTAAATTGAGGTTTTACATGTACTGTAGCCACTTGATTGACTCAGTAAAAATTAATAGAGCAATTTAGTTTATATTTCTTTTGAGCTTTTTTCTGTTTGGCATTTTTATTGTACCAGTAGTTAATACCATATAGTGATAGATAAAGTTTTTGATGTATGTTTGTCAACAGTTGAGAGTTTTTTTGCTGTCGAGAGATGTTCAGTCTCACTAATGTATGACACTATTGAAATTGACTGGTTTAATTTCCAGTAAATGTTCATTTGGATGACAGTTACACTAGTGAGATTAAAGAGTTGCTTCGCATTGAAGTGTTTTACCAATAACACAGGTTAGATGATCTGACTAAAAAGTAACAAACATTCAAATTAAGCTCACATGAAGTTTGTTAGGGTTGTTAAAAGATGCAAAAGGTTGGATCAAAGTGATCCAGTGATGGCAGGCCATTGGTTGGTTAATGCATTTTGTAAACGAACATACTTTGATATTTTGTTTTCACAGTCAATTTTCAGGTTCTTTCATTGCATCTTTGACAAGTGTAATAATTATGTCATGCTGTATGTTATTATGACAAAATTGATTATTGGAGTTAGCTGTAGAATTTATTAGCCGTGTTTCCTTGCTTTCAAACCTTTTTTAGACCAAAACTAGACAAATGAAGTGTTAATAAATTCTCCTGAGTAAGTCCTATGCACTTTCAATTATTCTTCAATAGGAGAATTTATCAAAGTCAGGTTCTAAAAGAGTGTAAAAGAATGTGTAGAGGGTGGAATATCATACAAAGGGCCTGCTGTGTTAGAGTGAAAGTCAGCTATGACTTTATTTGAGTTTGGGAAAATCTTAAACTAATTCTTTTTGTCAGAAATGGTTCTTCATACTTTTGTTTCCATTGCTGAAGGAATTGCTCCATTTTAAGAAGGGAAGAGAATATTTGGGAACGAAGTTTTTTTAAAAGAAATGCAAAAGACAGAATTTATCTCAGCAATTTTTTTTTCAGAATGAGAAAAATGGTTAGGGCGGGTAAGTTATTGCAAGTTGTGACACCGATGGTGTTTTATCCAATAAGCGTTAACGGCTTTCATTTTATTGAAGGCCATTTTGTGGGTGCTTATTTGAAAAAACATGGTGTTTTGCTACAGAGGATAATATATTGAACTAAGACCATAAGATTTACTCTTGCATTTATATTCATCAATCAGTCTTTTTAATAAACTGTAAATAACACTTCTGTAAGATAGATTTTTGTATGTAGGGTTTCAAAAACGTGTTGTAAATTTGCATTTGTACAAAAATTTGTAAAAATATATTTTCTTAAGAGTTGCTTGTGTACATAGAAAAATCACGGTAATTTATGAAGCAAAATGCGGGTCATTTGTTAAGTTGTAGTTCAAGTAGATAAATAAACTTACAAAACACACCTTTTGTAGTTTTTTTTTTAAATATTAGTAGGTATATATTGCACCTATATATACTATGTGCTCATGCTTCAGCTTGTGCCTTTTTCACTAAGATACATTTCAAAGTGCAGCTAAGTACTCACCTTCCCCCGGACTTTTTGAAGTTTTCTGGAGGAGCATGCCTGCCCCAGAACCCTCCTAGAAACTCGCGCGAAAGTTGAGCGCTTGCAGTATTTCCTCCAATGCTAGCGTCGCCCCGTTTGTTCTTCTTTAAGAAAAGTAATTTGAAAACAAATATTCGACACAACGTTAATAATTTTCTTAAAAGAATTGTATTTCTGTAGGCAAAATCAGACTTTATTTGCTTTCGAGTAATGAAAATATTTTGGCCAGCCGAAATATGGACTTGCTTACTAAGCACTTCCCGTCGGGAAGTTAGAAGCTTTTTTTGAGTGTAAATACAATAATGGACATTGCTTGTGTCCATGAATAGGCCTTTTTCAGCAATGCGCAAGTGATAACATGGTACAAATAATATGAATGTCACGGACCCCAGTGGAGTCTGTGACATTCCTTTTTATAACCCAAATAGTACGCGCGCTGTGATTGGTAAAAAAATGGTCTGTAGTGCCGATAAACCACGGCTAGAAAGCGAAAAATATTAGTTTCCCCTTCTTGTTTCGAAAATATGGCCGTCATTAATGACGACTTTCCGAGAATTTAATTCGAAAGCGAACGAGGCAGACTCGGAAAATGTATAGCTGAGTTCAACAAAAGAAAGAAAAAAAAAGTATAATTGATTTTGAAGTTGAAGAGACGGTTTGCAGAAATGCAAACTGATCGATCGATGAACAGTTAGAAATTTGAAAGTACCACAGAAACTCAAACATCACCAGCAAAACAAACCAAAAAGGGAACACATTGGGCTGTGGGTTTTCTTACGGGTTTGTCGAGACAAAAATAGTCTTTCATTTAAACTACAATGAAATCACAAAAAAGCAGTGCCGTACCTTAACGCTAGCATTTTGCAAAGCTTTCAAACCTGCCGTCCATTCAGCAACTTTGCGAATTCAGCAATGTCCTTTCTACGGCTCTTTGGTGATAACAAGCCCCAGTCAACTTTAGTTGAACCGCCGATAAATGAACTAAGGCCTTCACTACAACAGCTGCAAGTTCCACGAACCACTAGCTATGGCCATACTGACACAGCTGCGTTCAACCATATGTTTTTTCCTTGCAGCCAAATCAAAAATGTCAACACCTTAGTACGCTTAGAACCATTTACGTGTGATTCCGGAACAGTGATTTCTGGCCTTTTCTTTTTGAACGGAAAACTTTACTTTCCAAAGATATTGTAAACTTTGTTCAATTTTAAATCGGTTGTTTCTCTTGTTGAGATAGTTTTCATTTGCCGCGGTTTGAACAGCGGGATGAGAGATTCGGTTTGTACAATCGTTTTGATTGGCCGGGTTTTTTCTTATTTGCTGCATCTCAGGAGAATTGAGATGTTGATCTAGTTAAAACGAAGTTTTGCTCGCATTAGTTTCGTTTTTCTTTTAAAAGTAAATTTAAAATTAACACAATTTTTTGCTTTGATACACAAAAAAGATATTGTTTTCTCAAGATCAACTGGCGCTTTATTAGCAGCTATTCCTTAAAAGTGTACATGTTCTGTATAGAAACGACAGTTTTTTTACAAAACGATGTGCTACATGGCATACAATGTCATCGAGTAAACTCATCCACCGGCTTCTGTCGCTTCTGTCTCTTCTTGTGTAATAATTTATGTCAAGTCACGGTCCCAAAATAAATTACCATTGTGACGCGAAAACGTCGGTGAATTAATCCCCCGGATAAGTCCTCACCTCAAGGAGCAAAGAAATAAAATACTAGTGGTAAAGAACGGTACAACGGACACAAATCGTCTTTCAAAAACAAAACCAAGCGACGGGTGAAAGCCCAGAAACTCGAGTTAGAGTCTTTTAAAACCGATCTTAACCATTTTATTTAGCTCTAGCACCGCTATAGAGCACTTT
>JAOBRD020646010.1:2850-15182 GCA_027575215.2 Hydrozoanthus sils
TTTCTATGAAAAAATTAGACTACGAGTTGGAGTTTTCTATTTTTAAAACAATTAGACTACGAGTTGGAGTTTTCTATGAGACATTTAGACTACGAGTTGAAGTTTTCTATGAAAAAATTAGACTACGAGTTGGAGTTTTCTATTTTTAAAACAATTAGACTACGAGTTGGAGTTTTCTATTTAACAATTAGACTACGAGTTGGAGTTTTCTATGAGACAATTAGACTACGAGTTGGAGTTTTCTATGAGACAATTAGATTACGAGTTGGAGTTTTCTATGAGACAAGAGTCAACGAGGCGCAATGCGACAAGATTACTATTATATTCATAGAAAACGACACACAGTCAAGTAGTCTAATTGTATTTGTAGAAACCAACTAGTATTTTACCTTCGAATTTAAACCAGTAAAAACGGGTGTTCAAAGAATCCGCCATGGCCATGTTTGCTACTCGCTGTCGATCGCTCATTAGACGATGAGTAGGTTAGCCAATCGGATTACCGCATTCGTGATAGTATGCTAGTTGGTTTCTAGTAATTCATTGTAAAAATCAAACTAAACTACAAAGTTTTCAGTATAAAATATTTCACCGAATATTGGAGACGTGAATTTTAATAACTGCAGACAACAATTATAGCGAGGTAATCAGTGATACACGTAATCAATAGGATTAGGAACTCTCGAAACCATACACGTAAAACGGTTTTTTCCTTTCTTACGCTTGCCTTTGTTAATTTGCACACCGCGCGCTTCCTGGAGCATGCGCACAGTGCTAGCTAACTTTGGAAAAATTAGTTAACAAAATCAAAAATTTAAATATGGCGTCGCAAAATTGTATTGTGCTGCTTTAGTTCAATGAATTTATTTGCATATTCATAAATGGAGTGCAACGAAGTGGGTGGTCAAAATCGTGAGAATCGTCTTCCACTGCTCTATTTTCCAGCATAGATGTCGTGTCTTCCATAATGGTACCGTACTCCTCGCTTTCCGCCATATTGCTAGCAAGCATCTTATGCGCCAGCGTTTGAACGAAAATTGATCAGCGGTTATTTATATTACGTGGTACGCGTACAGTGTGCCTTTAATCACAGCGTGTTAGAGTTTGACCTCTTTGAAAATGATCACATTGATCGAAACATGCATTTGTTCCATTTACTTCTTATATGGTCGTGTAACATGTCCGATGGCCCAGGGGTGCGACAACGCCAAAGATTAACCCACGTTTGCGATAGGAGTGTGGTTAACTTTGAGGGGATTGGGATTGGGATTTCCCAGGGTGCCTTGAGCTGGTTCGTTCTCTCTCTGCTACTTGCCTCGGTAGCTCAGTAGTGTAATCGGGTGTCCTCGATTCGATTCCCTCTCCGGGCAATTTAGGTTTTTTTTCTTTCTCGGATTCTCTTGCGCTTACCTTTGGTTAATCACAGCATATTAGAGTTTGACCTCTCTGAAGATGGTCACATACAAGTAAAAGAAACGCTATATTGGCATCAACTTCATGATCATGAATATATTAAATTGGTAGTGCAGGAACTACTATGCTTTGCAGTTATCCACAATTGATAGCAGTTCTTAACTTTTACTTTCCTTGTCAGAGTTCTTCGAGTTACAGCAGCTGCTCTTCCAAACCGAGAAAGTCTTCCTTCACGTTAAAAACTCCATGCGTTCATTGTACGTGCTATGCTAGCAGAGACCCTCCACTGTCTTCACTTGCCACAAGATGGCAACCATTAACGTTCTTCGTATCTTGGTTATTCTGTGTGGGTTTGTGGCTTCGCTTACTCAGGCTGAAACGTGCTCGTATACTCCACAATACAAACACTGTGACTGCAGCAAGATGGGGGGATTAACTTCGGAAGAGAGGGACTTAATTCAAGTCTATTGTACAAACCAGCAGAACTTGACAACAATACCGGACACGCTACCAAGCACTCTTGGGAAATTTTATGCAACTTTGGCTAAAATCCGTCGATTAAACCAAAATTCACTGGCCAAGTTTCCAAGACTACAAGAGATTCACTTAATTCGCTGCCAACTTGAGCAAATTGATAATAGGACATTTTTTAAACAACTTGACCTACAACAGTTACTGTTGGGTGAAAACAGCTTGAGGGTTTTGTACGCGGAAACTTTTATGGGATTAAAGTTTTTGAGAAAGCTGATTCTTAGGCGAAATCTTGTTGCTAAACTTATCCACGGGGTTTTTAGGCACTTACAATCCTTGGTGCACCTGGATATTTCCGATAACTTAATTTCTGTAATCGAAGATGGAGCGTTCAAGGGGTTGCAATTCTTAAGGATCTTAAGTTTAAGTGGTCATAAGCTACAAAAGTTTGGCCCAGACACTTTTGGACTACTACCTTCTTTATATAAACTAGATGCGAGTTTTGGATCAAGCTTAAGAGAAATTGATGAAAGATGCTTCACCCAAGCTCAAGAGTTGAAGCTTCTTCATCTAAACGACAACTTGCTTCAGTATTTACCAATAGGTACCTATAGAGCTGTTCCTGGTTTGGAGGAACTTGATCTAAGTACGAACAATCTGAGGTTTATACCATCTGACGCATTTGTAGGAATGAAGAAGCTACAGACACTTTTCCTTTACAGTACAAATTTATCTTTTGTTCAGAATGGCTCACTGAATACACTAAAATCTCTGAAGACACTTCACGTGTACGACAACCCCTTTTCTTGTGACTGTGACCTAAGATGGTTGGTAGAATGGTTAAATGGCACTGATGGGCTGACACTTAAACTGGAGTCTCCTTCTAAGATGAAATGCTCCTATCCTGATAGACTTCTCGGATCGGCTTTACTTCAACAGACTGCTAATTACTTCAAATGTTCCTGTGAGGCATGTCGAGAGAATACTCGCTGCTTGGGGCTGACAAACCGAACCTGTAACTGCACAAACGGAACTTGGGCTGATTCGTGTGCAATTAATTGTGAATCAACAGACTCCGCTAGCCATAAAAAATGCGTGTTCGCAGATGGAGAGTGCTACTGCAATCTACAGTCTACCTTTCTGTCCTGTCATAGAAATGCAACGCTATTTGTCAATAAAAACAAAACGCAATCTTGCAAATGTAACGAAGGTTTTACAGGCGACGGGATCAAGTGCACTGATATAAACGAATGTCTATCGGTACACAACCGTTGCTTTAGCAACACAACCGATTGTACTAACATCAACGGTTCCTACAGATGTGTGTGCAAGCCTGGTTTTACAACTCAAACAACGGACGCCATCAACTGCCAAACAGTCTCGGTCAACATTACTTTCTTGGTTATCAAGAATGCAGTCAAAATTTTGTGGGAGCCAAAAATTCAAAATGCGGATTGTAAACTGCTTTATAGTCAAATTGGTGACGCAGCTTTGGAAACTGTTTGGCTTCGAACTAGTAAACTAGATTGTGGTACAGGGAGTTATACTTTAGAAGACTTGAAGCCAAATACGGTTTACAAGCTGAAACTAGTTCTATTAGTAACAAAACCGGAAGGCGAGGTTGAGCTTGCTTCTAAGACTTTCAGGCCAAAGCAACTCGTCGGGGACAAATTCAGCTCTACAGATGGCCTGTCAGCTGGACTCGTCACGGCTGTTGTACTTGTGGTTGTCGTGGCAACGACTGTTTGTCTGTTCCTCGTCGTCTATGTTTGTTACAAGCGGAGACAAGACCAGTATCGTAAGAGCATATCAAGATCTGAACGTCTGCAAGAAGGAAATACCGCGAACAAAGTTCGTTACGTGCCTGGGAAAGTTCAGTTCTTTAATATGACGAATGAGGATCGACAGTTGACGGTAACAAGCAAAGGTAATGTCAAAACATTTCTATTGAACATCAACTATAAAAACGCGATTTATTTGCTGTTAATGATCTGTAACAGTATGAAAATCTTGAAATGAAGTTTCAACAAGCTTAAAAACCACTCATAACTGATCTGCTGGTATTAATGCTGATAACCTTGATAAACCAGTGCATTTAGAGATTTTGGGGCGTCTAGTGGTTATCATTTGGTGTAACTCTCTAAGAGTCAAGGAAAAGAGTTTGGATTGATTTATCCTATTCGTTTTACAGATAGTATAGCTCATATTCTACTCCTTTAACCTGGAATAACTGGATAAAGCAAAAAGAAGTGTTGTAACAGTAGCTTATGAAATACAACATATAAATTCGAGTGAGGCCTTACCACTGGAACGGGGTATAATCCAAGTGTCGCTGATCTACAACATCAATAAAAAACCCATAAACACACAAAAAGGAAAGAGAAAAAATCTCTGGTCTCGGTGGGATTCGAAACCACGACCTAGCTCACGTGCCACTGAAGGCCATTACTCTATGGTTAATAGCTCAAGTGTTGACGTTTGACAACTAAATTTTGTGCTAATGAAATCGTAAACTCGTAAACGGTCAAGATCGCATTGCCACGGTAGCCACCTAAACTGATCATAATTCGCACACGCGTTTCATGTGAAGTTTAAACCATGTACATGTAGACAAATAACAGAAAAGGGGTCTCGTGGAACTAACAGGAATCGAAAGTTTCAAAAAGTGAATCCAACTACTTCAAGCATGCCTCTGTCAGTTTGATTGGATCAATTAAAGGGTGAATTAAGAATTTACGAATATTTTGGAAGAAATTAGATTTAAAAAAAATACAGCACTGATAATACGGGCCTGCGCAATAGCCAAAAATTCGAGTCATTTTTCCTGTGACAAAACTTGACTTACGGCATTTCGTGCGGGCTCTATTTTTGCTCGACTCAATCTCTCTAGTCTATCATTTGAATCGAATTTGAAGTGCTATCCTATTATGTGTGTGTGGTCAGTGAAGAAAAAAATCAAACAAGCGAAGAAGTATAGCTTTAAGTTAGAGCGAAACTAAAGCTAATTCAGCGTTTTGATTAAGTTCCAGTCATGTCTTGTTTCCAAACACTTTGCAGATTAGTTAGTCTATTTAATGGGATTTCCGAATTCCCAGCGTTGAGTCTTTTGGGGATTTTAAATGTTGCACGCGCAACAACACTCGATTGGCTAGATTTTGCCATACAATAGAGTAGTCCCTTTTCCTGTTAACGCCCTAGATATATATGACGTCAAACATCCGGGCACTTCTCCTTATACCCCACCCCCTTTTCTTGGTCTTGCCTTGTAGTAACAATATTCTCTCAATTAACTAATGTAACAGCACCAGCCGTGTCTTCTGATGGATGGGAGATACCGCGTGAATGCCTCTTAATAGGTAATCAAATCGGTGAAGGAGAGTTTGGACTAGTTCTTGAAGGGACGTTACTAAACGGTAAGTAACTTACGTTTACTAGAGGGAAGTTTATTTAGGGGATACAGGATAGCTCAGTAGTTAGCACTCGTGCCTCCCACTCTTGCTGTGGACCCGGGATCGAATCCTGGGTTTGCATGTGGGCTAAGATTTGTCGATCTTCTTCTGACTCCGAGGGTTTTTCTCCGGGTTCTCCGGTTTTCCTCCCTCCACAAAATCAACTTTAATCTTTTAAGATCTGTGCCGAGGGCCATTTGTTAGAAAACTTCTACAAGGTTATTATGTTTACCCTCGTTGAAAAAATAAAATAAGAAGAAACCCTTCACATAATTATAAACTATGAGGCTATTTTCAAACAATAATGACGAAATGCCGTATTTCAGCAAAAAAATTGCCGTTTAGAGGGTTGCTATCACGGACTGGGGAGAACTGTTCTTTTCCACCAATCATTCAAAAATTGGGCGGGGAATTTTGTATGGGGAGCTTCGTTTAAGAGAATTGATTACTTTTGCAAAACAGATATTTTTCTGTCTTTTGCAGCTAGTCATTCTAGCTAACCACATCGAAAGCGATTGGTACTACTGCTACAGATGCATCACCTTCTCCTCAGTTTTTCCAAGACCTTGAGTGATTGTCCGGCACCGGGAATCGAACCTGGGCACCCCGCACGATAGAATGACGCCTTAACAACTGGGCTAACCAGGTGGCAGTTATATTAACTATGCTTTGTATTAACTTTGGATTCAATCTTTTTTAAAGATGAAGGCGATGTGAAAGTTGCTGTGAAGACACTGAAGGAAGACGCTACTAGATTTGATTACAAAGACATGCTGGCAGAATTAAAAATTTCTAAGAAAGTTGGCTATCATCCAAATGTTGTCAACCTTATCGGCGCATGTACTTCACCAGACGAACCTCTGTACATAGTCACCGAGTTTGTCGGTGGGGGCGATTTGTTGTCCTTCTTACGCGCAAGTCGCCGAGGTCAAGCATCAGTGTACATTAACATGGACCCTCTAGTCTCTGAAAAGGACTTGCTAAAAATAGCATTCGATGTTGCGAAAGGGATGAGACATATATCTCAAAATGACTTGGTCCATCGAGACCTTGCTGCAAGAAATGTGTTGCTGACGGAGAATGGTAAAGCGAAGGTTTGTGATTTCGGTTTGACTCGCAGCCTGTACACTGATGGCGTCTACGTGAAGAAAACAGGAGGTCGCCTTCCTTTAAAGTGGATGTCTCCAGAATCTATTGAACATTTTGAGTTTACAACCAAGAGTGACGTTTGGTCATACGGGGTATTGCTTTGGGAGATGGTTACGTTCGGGGGCTTTCCCTACCCGGATGTACTTCCGAACCTACTCCTGAACAAGTTGGATTCTGGGTATCGGCTGCAGAAGCCACATCATTGCTCGGAGGGTTTGTATGGGTTGATGTCGTCGTGTTGGAAGCTCGAGCCAGAGTTGCGTCCAACCTTTGAAACCTTGTGCACAGCCGTTGAGAATATGCTTTCTAACGCAGCAGGTTATGTCGACCTTAACATGGAGGGAATGTTCGAATACGCTGAAATCGAGCCAAATGAGATTAAAGATTCCTGAGTTGACTATATATATAATTATGTATGTTGTGGTTCAATTTTACCCTTGGTTTAAATTATATTTTCCTTTGTTTTTTGGATATGTTTGATGTATGATAATGAGTTTGAAACAAAGGCAAACAAAAATTAAACAAAGGGAAAAACTAAACCACAGCATATATACTACATGGAATGGGGGGGGGGGGATTACTCCCTCATTTGACGTCATGATAGTGGTGCTCATATTATTTTAGGGATCAAAATCAGGTGGATTTTAGCGGTTTGCGGAGAAAAATCGAGATTATTTTAGAAAATTGATGTTTTTATGGGTGAAAAAACAAAACGTTTTTAGCAGTTTTCTCCTCTATGTTTCAAAATTGATGCTACGAAGTGTTTTTAGAGTCGAAAATCTTCACGCTTGGGTATTTTCTAGGGTATTTTTTTTACACACTAATTTTTCGATGAGCATCTCTATCTTTTTTATCCTGCCAAAAGCACATGCCATGGGAAACACTGTAACAAATTGCTTTTGAATAACAGCTTCATTGAATTCATAGTTTAATGCTCACTGACCATGCGCACTAATGCGTTTTCATTTGAGAACACACCGTGTTACTGGCAATCTCGTTCCCAGAGCCCACGTTCCTTCTGGCCAGCGCCATTCTTCAGCCATTGAGTCTTTAGCTTAAAGTTGTAAAATAAACAGTTCTTATGCTTCTGGGAGCACAAGATCAAGGAGAAGTACACATTTTTCTTTTATTTATACTCATGAGGTTGGAAGAGTTTTGAGTTATTTTAGCATGTGATGATGTTGGTTGAAGTGCAGGTTGTTTCAATGTTTACTCTTCAAGTTGTAGCATGGGTTCAAATGTGGGGGGGGGGGGAGGTGGCACAGTTACAAAAACGTGGGAAATATTGGGGGGCCCGACCACACCCTTTCTCTTAGAATTATTTTTCTTAATTTTTTTGAGGAGGGGGGAGCTCCCCACACCACCTTGCTATGAACCTGACACTGCATGCTACCAACTACATGGTATACTGTGCAAGCACAACTTCATGTCAGCTGCAGCTGAACAGTCTATTATACAAACTTCTCTTGGCTTCACGAAATTCGCTTAATGGCAGGCAGGCTAAACTTATCTCCGTCGTGGCCCCCCTGTAATTTTCTTTGCTGTTGTCTTAGCAGCAGTCTTTTTTTTCCCTAATGAGCCAGAAATATTCTTTGCAAACCAGTCTGACAAGTCTGGCAAATCCTTTGATTGGTTAAACATGTTCATAGATGACTGCATTTCCTGTGGAATAAAACACATTTATAAGAACCTAATTCAATCTAAACTACGCAAGAGTAAAAAGTATAGAAATTTAGTGATCGGTGTGTTCACGCATAAAAATCTATTGTGTGAAAAGTATGGTTTTCCATTCTCATGCTGTATGAGCTGAGTCAGTTACCATCATCATCATATCCTTCACCAACACATTCATATCATCACCATCATTTCATTTTTATCATAAAATTTATCCATCACCAACACTTTCATTATCATCACCATTATCGTATCCATCATCATGTCCATCATCACCACGTTCAATATCATCATCATTAACATAATTTATCAATCATGTTATATTCATTATCAACACATTCATTGTCATGTTCACTATCATCACCATCATCTCATCTTTATTATCATCATAATTATCATGAACACATTCAATATCATCATTCACCATTATATCCATCATCATGTCCATCATCATCACTATTAATTACCATATCCATCATGTCATATTCATTTTCAATACTTTCATTGTCATCACCATCATTGTATCCATCTAAGCCACAACAATCATCATTAGATTCATTGTCATGTCCATCAATTCATTACCATCGTATTAAAAAACAACAACACGCACTGTAGCTTTTGTATATAACTGCATCCAATCGCCTATTTCATGATAATCAAGCTTGTCAATGAAAGCCACAGACCGTATAGTATGCAATGCAGTTTGCACACCAGATCACACATTGAAACATGTAAGGAAGCGAGCAATCAACTGCAGAACTTAGGTTGATAATACTTTCCTGTTTGTTGCCAGACAGTGGTTTATGTCTCAAAACAAACTTCAAACTGGTTAAAACCAAAGTAGAAACGGGAAGCTGATCATAGTTTTGGGCAATTGGTCAATCAAAGGGACAGCCCATCGCACATTTTATTCAGCCAAGAGAAGACTTACAGTACAAAGGTTCGCATGCCTAACAGTTCCTTTGTTCATAGAGCTGTATCATTAGTCTTAGTATTCACTCATTCTTATGATAGAGCCAAATGTATGCATCATACTCAATGCCTGTTTAAAGGAAGAATCAATGACAGCCTATTGAAGTACAACCCATTGCATCAGACTCACCTTTTGTGTTTCAGGATCAGCTGTAGCCATCAGCTTTGGTAAAACCAGAAGCAGAAGGAGAGGAAGAACCATCATAATAACCTAACAATAAAATATCAATACTCTTTTAACATGATCTTTATTAAAGGTTCCACTCTCAGGGTTTTCGTTAGCATTTGGAATTACCAGATGCAGTGTTACAGCAGGTGGACAACATCAAACTTCTAGAGCCTGGGAGATTTTTAAAACTGGACTCTCTAAAATGCAGCTTATTCTAGGTTTTAACAGCTGGATTGCTTACTGAGGAAAATCTCTAGAGAAGCTAAAAAGTGCTCATAAATATGAAATATTTGACTAATTTGGCAATTAAAATGAGTATATATCAGTTTGCAATTGTTCGATTTTTAGTTGATTCCAAAGCAGATTCCAATCAGAGTGCACTTACTGTATGAATCCCATATCTCAAGAGAGCTGCTCTCTAGAGATCATTCGTTTGAAATCTGTTCAATGGCTGAGTCACTATCAGTATCAGTATTGAAGTCCCGTTCCGGCATCACAGTACAGTTGTCAATTTCCCTCTTAAAAAAATAATATTTCTCTTCTGTGCGAACTATCAGATGTTAGATGTCAAACAACTGGATGTTGTGTCCAGTGTCTGGCCTGAAATGAAACCCCTGCCTCTTGGAGAAAATCTGGTACTGTAATTTCCAGGTGATTACCAACATGGCAGATTACCCACACCACTCTATTTTGGCCACAAGAAGAAAAATAAATATTAAAGCAGATTACCTGCACTGGTAGATAACCTGAACCCGAAAACAATAGAAAATTTAGATTAAGATTGCGAGAACTTACAAATTTGAAGCAATTTAAAAATGCTTTAAAAGGCTCTCCTCGCTATTCCATATAAAAGCATAAAATTTCCACATTATTTCTGCCACTTCAATGGCAAAAACATTCCTCTATCTATCCACGAATTCCTCATTTTTAATAGACAAGTTTTGTATCTTGACCTTTTTCGTAGATGGCAGTGATTTCAATATTCTGTTATCCATATTTAAATTTCCTCAGATTAGCCTCACTTTAAGAAACAAATTTTTTTCTCAAAAGCAAGACTAGCTTGGCAAATTTGAACACAGTCAAAAGAAATTGATAAAATTGCTGCCATTTATGATAAAGGTCTATGCTCTAACCATTATCTTGCCCTTACCATTGGATTAAACAGCATGTCCTTTACATTCCATGTTTCTCTCTTCTCAAAAAATGCTGCAGCCTCTTTGATTTTAAACTTCAGGGGATATGACACAGTTACAACAGCTGAGTTCTGCAAGAAATTTACTTTCCTTGCCCTAATTTTGCCTTTGGCACGTCCACTTATGTCTACTCTGACTGGTTCAAAAAGATGGTTTGGCGATAAAACTTCCACAATGTAAGACCCAGCTGGGACATCATTCACAGTGAAGCCTCCATCAGGTCTTAGGAATGCTACAAAGTTGCCACCATCTACAGAGACTTTGGTTTGCGACACCCATTCTAAAAAGAGAGCTTTAAAAAGTTAGGTTACTGTAACAAATAGGGACATCACCATAGCATAATCTTGGTGTTGAAAATAGGCTGCACATTCAAGAATTTCAACAACTTTTCAAGCAGGAGGATACTCAAGTGGTATAAGGGAATACAAAAAGTTTCTAGGGTGGAAAAATCTCCAGTTAAAACTGAATCTACATTATGTATAACTAAGCACAACTGCATGTTCTTTTTCAATATTGTTTTAGTATGGTGCAACAGTAATAAACTGTAAAGCTTGAGAATACAATAATTATGAAATGATCTATAAAATTGGAAGATAAACGAGAGATCAAAACTAGGTTATACGTGTTTAAAAACTAAGCAAGATTTCCTTAATTTTCAGATAGGAGAGGAGGGTTCTGAGTATGAATATTGAAAGCTTAATTTTCAATCCTCGCTTTACTTACGATAGCATTAAATTTGTTTGTCAGGTTTTGTTTGCCATGCATGCTTCCTCAAATTCTCAATGAGCACTATAATATTACATTTCTACTTAATCAAGGACGCAAGAAAGAAATTAAATTATTCAAACTACTACACTCAAAGATTTTGCCGTTAGTAACGATTTTTGAAGCTTATGCCCATTCGTTTCTTTCTCCTTACCAGAATGCTTGAGGCCTTGAATAGTGACTTTGCCGTCGATTTTGTAACGTGCACTCTTATCGTCCGTTCGCGATGGATCGACAAATAGTAACGTAAAAACCAAACCAATAAGTGTTCTCTGATCCATGATATCTCCTTTGTAGAGCACAACTAACTTCACATAAAATAAACTGTTGTTCTTGTAAGAAACAGGGGGAGAAATCCACTCTTCTCAAAATGGCGGCTTAAAGTTAATTCTGCGCATACTCGTCCTCAAACTTTAGTAAATCGCGGGCTCGCGTTATTTACCGTCTGCTCGTGTACATTTTAAACCCACCCAGCTGGTGTTCACAAGTTGTAGGGGCAGAATTGAGACATTCTTGGAATATAGAATTTATTACCGTACCTAAAAACTTATTCAGTTGCCGTTAAACCATAGTTAATCGAGCGAGATCGGGTAAGTACATATCAGGGCCGAGTTACGGAGTAACGAGTTGTTCAAAACCGATTGTTAGCGCGCCTAACCCAGGGTTAGTTACCATTACATGTTTTGTTTAGAGTTAACCTAGGATTATAGCTAATCAACCTTTGAACAACTCGGTCTCGATTTAAATACAAAGTAGCAAATTACAATTTCGGGACAACAGTTTGGAATTCAATAGGGGTAGACATTGTCCGAGGCGGGGGGAATTCGAGCGAGGGGGCGTCCTAAAATTGATTTGGCATAAATTCGGGGAGGGGGTTCCAAGGAATGCCAATGGGCGTTAATAAAAAACGCTTTTAAATAGTGGCAACTCTATCCATTTACTGAAAGAATTGAATCAGTATCGTGAAAAGGGGTATTTGATAGTTGTACCTATAAACACAAAAAGGCCAAATCGATAGTGGATGTTAAGGGGGGGGGGGGGGGAGTAAGGAGTAAATACTTAATGTCCAATGGATCTTTG
>JAOBRD020646118.1:0-15182 GCA_027575215.2 Hydrozoanthus sils
GGTGGCAGTGGTGGTGGTGTTAATGGTGGTGGTGGTGGTGTTAATGGTGGTGGTGGTGGTGGCAGTGGTGGTGGTGTTAATGGTGGTGGTGGTGGTGTTAATGGTGGTGGTGGTGGTGGCAGTGGTGGTGGTGTGCCAGGCCAACTGTGCAATAAATGAAGAGCCCACTCTCACACCCAGTCCAGGGTTAGGTGCCTATCCTTTACCAACTCCTCCTCCTTCTGCAAAACAAAGGGTACAGCCGCGAAAAAAAGGAGACCTGAATGGATAAGTTACATAAAGGCAAGCCCCGCTGACAGGAAAAACTCACCACGCCGAGAAGGAAGAACAAGAGTAAAACTACAGCCTTTGTTGAAAATGCCCGAAAAATGGATGATATCAAAAAGCTGAATTAGCTTTAGTTTCGCTCTAACTTCAAGCTATATTTCTACGCTTGTTTGATTTTTTTTCACTGACCACACACACATAACAGAATAGCACTTCAAGTTCAAATGATAGACTAGAGAGATTGAATGGAGCAAAAATAGTGCCCACACGAAATGCCGTAAGCCGAGTTTTGTCACAGGAAAAATGACTCTCGAATTTCTGGCTATCGCGCATGGCCGTATTATCAAGGCTGCTTTTTTTAATCTAGTTTCTTCCAAAATATTTCTAAATTATTAATTCACCCTTTAGTTGATCCAATCCATTGACAGAGGCATGCTTGAAGTAGTTGGATTCACTTTTTGAAAGATTCGATTCCTGTTAGTTCCACGAGACCCTTTTTCTATCATTTATCTACATTTGCTAGTTTACTTATTGTAAAAAACACTTCAAAGCTGTTATTCGGGCTTTCGGTCACATCTCTGAGTTCGTTTCTTCTGTTCTTTCTTTTTTATTAACCACTAGATCTAAAGTCTAATAAAAATAGAAAATAGAAAAATTAAAATGTACACTTTTGAAAGAAAGAGTCCAAAGCGGCCGGTAATGTCAAGGTGATGTGCACAGGTTTAAGCATTGATTTGGCGCGCACGCGAAAATATGAATTAATATATTAAGATAACAAACAAACAATTAAATTACTAGCGCGCGGGAAAAATGTAATTAACAATAGAAAGGACAATCTAGAGGAGGGGTCAAACCTAATGATTGACACGTTCCTGAATTTCCTCATTAGTATGGATGCCTGAATTACCTCATTATGTGTACATTGACGTCATCGATCCCCCGATCCCCCTTGACTCAGAACCTCTATTCTTATACACTTCGGTGAAATGCTTTTGTCGGTTGTTTTCCGCAAAAGTGATTCTCAACCAAACGGAGCTTGTTGAAACAAAATTCAGACATTTCTTGGAAAATAGATCTTCTGAGTCAACAAGGAAAAAGATCTGAGAGTTCCATGACACCAAATTTAATTTTTAAAAACCCTGTTAAAAGACCAATCCTCTCCATGTCTCGCTTCGAAACTAGACGAAGTTAGGCGATATTGGAGAATTTTTGGGAAAAGCAGTTTGGTGGAATTGGTATAAGTCTAGACAAGATAAGGCGGTATTGGAGAATTCGGGGAAAAACGGCTGGAATAGGTAAGGCCTGGCGAGATTAGGCGATATTAAAGAAATTCATTGAAAAAAAACCCAGTTTGCTAGCATTAGTAAGGCCGGGTAAGATTAGGTTAAATTGGAGAATTTTTTGGAAAAACGGCTTGCTGGAATTGGAAAAACTAGACAAGAAAAGAAGATACTGGAGAGTTTTTGGTTAAAAAGGACTTGCTGGAATTTCTAAGGCTAAGCGAAATTAGGCGAGACTTGATAATTTTCGGGGAATAGTGCTCTCTTGAAGCGGCAAGATTGAGCAAGATTATGCGAGAATGGGTGAGATAAGGTTAGTCGAGGGGTGGGCTTTCAATTATTATACGTTATTTGTGGTCTCCTCTTGTACCTGGGATTTTGACAGATAATCGAGTCATTATCTTGATAACCTTGTGTGAGGTCTGTCTGGGGAAAATTTGCCCGAGGTTTTACTGTAACCACAGAGCGTAGCGAGGTTTGTGTGGAAGACCGAGAGCAAATCTTTTTATGGTTAGACCAAGCAAACGAAGTTATTAACATTTCTACTATTTGAATAAATAAATGGAAACAAACGCGAAACCCGTCCGATAACTCCGGATCCCAGTCCTGTATGGAACGTTATTGAACATATTTTTGGCCAATCAGCTTGCAGGATTTAGTTGTTCGTCTTAATACATTTAACTTGCCAAGTAGTAAGTTGCATTATTCTTCATTCATATTCCTCTAGTAAAAACAGAATAGTTAACAAAAACTCAAAATTCGCTTCCAACGTAATAATTGGTTCCATGAGGTACATTAATTCAGTGTTACAAGAGGTATATTCAGTGTTACAAGAGGTATATTCAGTGTTACAAGAGGTATATTCAGTGTTACAAGAGGTATATTCAGTATTAAATTTTGTTGTAGTGTCATTACTTTCAAATGTGTAAAGCCCCCTCCCCCCTCCCTTCCTCACAAAAATATTGGGCGCGAAACTTATTAAAAGAGCGAGCACACACATTGTGTATGGTTCGTGTACATTACAATAACCCGTGTGCAAACTGCGACGTTGTAGTGCACCAAAACTACATTCCTTGGTTTCTTCTTCCTTCGCCCAACAACAAAGTTGTCATGAGAAAACCCTGGAATCTGTATCAGAAGCAGAGCCTTTGGAAGGCATCAACGAGAAACGCCAGTTGTTCTATATGGGATGATTTGACCTTATTCAGATTGGTGGAGGGGAGGGGACGCACAGACCGCCCGCGCTAATTTCAGAAAGCCACATCTTTCTAAGATAAATATTTTCGATTTTGAGCCAAATGGTTAACCAATCGCAAATTAGCTCCCAGCAGAAACTGTTTCTCATTTATACAGCTGAGTCGACTGGAACAAGTCGGGTAAACTGGCTTGCTTAATGACACAGGCTGTGGCCTGACCGTGGCTCGAGCTTGTGACCCTAGGATTACGAGTCGAACACGTTAACTTATCGGCCACTGCGCCACCGACTTTCTTTTGTATTATATTAATTATAATGTCCACTGAGTTGCACTCGAAGCCGTTTTCTGCTTTCTGTGCTAGTACCGTTTACCTTACCGATTTCGCCAAAGCTTTAGTAGGCTAAACTAGAAATGGAAACCAGTATCCGCCTTTCATACAGTTCACCTGATTTACAAGTTTCCCTTTTTTTCAGTATCCTATTAGGGTAAGTAACCATGTGCGACTGTTACCACTATTTACTGTCGGTAATAACGAAAGATTTATGTTTTAAAACCTTACACAAAATCAGTCCACTAGAGACATATCCATACAAATACCTAAACACAAAACAAATCCAAGAAATATGACACTCTTCCAATAATTTTATTATTTACGCCCAGTTAGCTTACAAAGTTCATCTTTCTCTACTGCAAGCTTATCGTTTTATTTATTTTGTAAATCTTTCCATGGTTCGTTTTTCATTAAGTTGCCTTGCTAAAGTCAGAAGTTTCGTTTCTTGTCCACTTTTTTCTGACAGTGTCTCTGGATAATGTCACAAAACTGCCCTTTTCCCATCCTGATTGGTTGCTTCTGTAAAGTTGAGAATGTCCATTAGTTTGATCGTTTGCTTAAGAATTAAGGGGTTTTCTCTGACCTTTTGACTCTGTTTTGGCAGAAGAGTCGAATAATTAAAAAATGAAATTGAGTTTTTGCCTATCTCTGCACCCTTCCTTTCCCTGCTCCTTCTCCATTTGTCTCCCTCATCTTATTTTTTCTCCCTCTCTTTCTCTCCCTTTCCCTTCTCCCCCTCAACTTTCTATAAATGGCTTAGAGACGCGAGCACGCGCTGAACTGAATAGAACACTACGCCGATAATAGAAGAAAAACAAACTACAGAAAATATTCTTTACGTTTCGATGCCTAATTTACATAAGACAACTTTTTGCAACTGCGCTTTAAAACTTTTCACCGTCATCGTATACAAGTTTATAGTTTGCTGTTTAATGTTGTTCATTGTCTTCGTTATGAGTGAGTCAAATTTTTTTGTTAGGAAAATGGAACCTATGGAAAAAACTTCTCTCATAAATAAAATATATTTAAAAAATCAATCTTTATCCTTGGCGTTTACCATTAAATGGTAAACAATTATTGAGAAAATTATTTTTTTAAAGACACCTGTTTTGGCTGTTTAGTACTATATAGTTTAACCTGAAAGTTTGCTAAATGCAATAGCAACAGATTGCAGTAAAGGCTATTCTAACAAGATTTTTCAGACTGTTATTTCAGTTCATGGTTTCTCTTATAACTTTTTAAGATGTTGGTTTTGTTGTCGGCAGACAAACAGGTTCCCTAAAATAGCTGCTTAATGGTTACCAGCTGTTAGATCCAAAAGACACGAGAACCGAAAATGTGATTTAATGGACGTTCTACGGACGCCTACAAGTCATACGGTGGGCCAGATGGAAAGAACTCTGCTCTAACTGTGCGTAACCCTAACAAGAAGGGAAGGCAAGAAATAAGACATACAATGTACATAACACAAAATTAGTTTTCATAGAAACTATTCAGAGTGTCAGCGAGAAAGTACAATAGCTACTTTGCGATCAACTTAAAAGTTAATTGTTCCAATCATCGCCATTGGAAATTCTTAAGGTGTTGACGCTTCGAAAATTAGCTCTTCGTCGGAGCAAACCGAACTCAATTGTCTCCAATACGAAAAAGTAACAATGATGGCTCGGAACACTGTAACATGTTGGCAGAAAAACCAACAAAACTAGGGAAAATGTTTTGCGATATTTACCATTTCTTCTTGTGAAACTTTCTGATCAAATGATCTTCTTCCTCCCCAAGATCCAATCCCAAAACTCTGCGAGAGTTCAAAAGCTACAGACATCAACAAAACCAATACAATTGAAAGTGAAAGGAAAGTCTTGCCAACCATCTTGATTTGTGATACTTAACCTGTGACACTGCAAAGAGTTGCAGGAAATTCACTTATTTATACTCTTGTGCTCACAACAAGACGTTAAAAACGTTTTTGAAGTAGCTTTATTTGTAATTAATTTCAGTTATCTGAAATCACCCATTCAATTGAGGCATTAGAGTACTCTATTAGCATTAACAGGGGGATTTGTTTCTTAATTTTAAGAGGTTCCGGGCGTGGCAGGTGCTTATTCCATAAAAAGATGAAGCTTTTCACCTTAATTTATGATTTACTTCTTCAGTGTTTTTCATTACAAACAAGAGGACCAATTACCAAGACTTTTTGGAACAAAGTCTTCCTAAGGACTTAGAATATTCGGGCATCATGGAAAAGAGAAGTGTATAGGAAAGAGAGTTTACTAGAAAGATTCTTAATGAATGAAGACGGCGCTCCATTTGTTTATGATAGAGGCGACAAGTATAAAAAGATTAATTAAGTGCGAGCATTTTGATTAATTGTCACCAGTTTTTAGCTAAGTTCTCATATTTCACACAGAGTAATAAAAAAACGCCCTTCAATCCTTTAAACATTGAAGTGATACACCTACGCACAAAGGATTGCATTTTTTTTATAGGGAGTACCCTCAAAGAATTTGGAAGTGTTCTAGAATTTTTCTCAGACAAACAAGCCAGTATTGCTTTTCATTTAATGCATGTGAAAATAGTTACAAACAAAATATAAAAGTCAGCACGAAACAGTATTAATATTCTAGAAAAATAACATCAATGACAGCTCTTTAACTTTCTAAGTAATACTTGCTGAGAAAGGAAGTATGCAAACTAAAGACTACAGAATATGGATAATGACATAATTAATTTCATCTGCTCTAGAAATTTAATATAAAAAATTGATTCAAATGTCTGTAAACAATTTAGATCACTTTCACGATTTACAAATCGTCTTTGAAAATGTCAATAAAATCTAGAGATTTTTATTTATTACCGCTTGTGGCAAAAGTCACTGAAAGTGAGTTGAAATATTTTCAAAACATGTTGGAAATTTGTTGTCCTAGGATGAAAAATAAAAGAAGAAAAGATATGCCGTAAAAAAACTGGAAAACAAACAGATCGATTGAGGTCTAAATGGAATATATAAAAATCGATTCAAATGCCTTCAAGCAATTTTAATCACTTTCACTTTTTAGAAATCATCTTTGAAAATGTCAATTAAATTTAGTAAGTTTTTTATTTATTGCCGCTTTGGGCTAAAACCACTGAAAGTAAGTTGAAATATTTTTAAAATATGTTGGAAACTGCTGGTCCTAAGAGTAAAAATAAAAGAAGAAAAGATACGCCACAACACAGTTGGAGAACACACAGAGCTTTTTTATCTGTTGCATGACCGACTGAGGTCTAGGTGAAGAATAAGGCTACATTTACTTTTATTTTCAAAATTGATTTCAGCCAGATTAAAATTTGTGTGCAATTTGATTCATTTGAAAAAATCAAAGAAGGTGTGAATATTTGAAAATCAGTTTTAAAACTGGAATATGGTTAGCGTATTGTAATGGAATGAAACATTTTGGCTTTTGGTTGTCGGGAAGAAAGACAAAGCGTAACTCCTTAGATGCAAACAAAAGTTTTTGAGAAGTTAAACAAGGGTCCCTTAGCTATCCTTCCTTCACCCGTGATGGTTTTTTGTACTGGCACTCTTGTTATGGGAGAAAATTCTTCGAGTAACTTAAAAGGTTTGTTTTCAACTGACAAAGATAAATTACTAACGATATATTGATCTAAATAGCAAGAAGATTACCAAAACAAAAAGCTACCTAACCATACTCTTAGATTTGTGGTCTCTTTCTTAAAAACACCTTATTGTACTTGCAATTAATCATTAAGAGGCGCAGGGTCTCAGGAGGCCTTGGTGAGGTATGGAAAACATGTTAGCGTGTTCAACATTAATGTTTAAATTAATTTTATCGAGAACCAAACAATTTTTCCTGAAAATGTTGGACACTTCAGTATGAGTTGATATAAAACAGCCTTGAACGCTAGTTTGCATGCAAAAGAAATAATTTCCAATAAAGTATAAGAAAAACACAAGAAAGACTAAGAAGTCTTATTTCAGTTTCAACTATGACGTCATTTTTGTTATACGGTTGCCTTGGAAACCAATTAGATACCACGTAATCACGTTTATAATAATTGATAGTACAAAAAAGGTTGATCGTATAATTTGCCAAATACGATGTTAATTGGATGAATTGTAACGAAAGTAGAGGGGAGCCCGATTGCCCCCCACCCCCACCCCCCACTTCAAGTCAGTTCGTGTAACTAATTTTTGTTTAAGGCTTCTAGAATTAACAGCTGACTGAAATATTTTATTGCAACTTACAAATTATATTTGCAAATAGAAACAGCTTGGTTTTGTATTATAATCCGCCTTTCATGAGTGTCATTTCATGTCTTTGTTTTTGAAGAAAGGAGAAATATATTATTACACAGAAAGGCTCGTCGGTCAATTGAATTGGATACTTTATACTATCTTTATTTTCAATATTACGAGTCGGTCAAACAAATTTTTCAAGGCGATGTTACAAATTACCTGCAAAAACTAAATAAATTAATGACTATACAACTTTCTTAAGTTTTTCGCCGATTTTTATTCAATCTATAGAATCAAAACTCGACAGCTAAAACTTCGAGTACCAGTTAAATTGATTTATTTTTAGTTGTGTCTTGATGCTTGATCAGTAGTCTCTTTTCCAATGAAGGCTGGTTTTAAAGTGTCCGCAGTCGTCGTTGATATAGCAGATCTTTTCCACAGTACTCCTCAATAGTTTGACAAAGAGCTTCCTGCCTGCGAGTGTGTCGCTATAAAGGAAAACAATTAAGTTAAAATTAATTTAACGAATAAATAAGCTACGCGAAACTACACCGTTTTCCCATCTCTTTGTTAAAACTACTGTAAAATATTTCAAACTAAAATCAATAATTTTTTAATTATTTTGTAAAAGAAAAAAATGGGTTGCAGCAATGCGTTTTGTCTTTATAGCATAAAATGACTTAAACTATATATTTTCTTTCTCCTTTCACTCAAAGAAAAATCTAGGTTGGCCCAATAAACCGTGTTGTAAAAGAGTTGACAACTAACCACTAAAGCAATGTTTGAACACACGCAAAACGCTTGTTGAATCGTGTATCAAGACCTTGGTCTTCCGAATACCGATTTTAACATTGGTTTCTAGAAATGCAGTAAAAAAAGATAACTAACTGTAGAAATAGAGTTTCGAATATTATGATGGGTAGCACGAAAGAAAACTTTCAAGAGAACTTTAAGAAGCTTTATTTCTTAAATACGATCTAAACATGACAGAAATTGATTGGATCTAGCCATTGCTGTAGGCAGAAAATATTTGATGCATGTATTTAATTAAGCTATATTATCCTGATTGATGGGCTTGTGACAGGTATTACGGACGAACGAATAATTTCTAAAGTAACCAGTGTTAATACTTTAGATCAAGTAAAATTAAGTAAGAAAATTAAACAAAACATTTTATGAACTGTCGTGAAGTGGTTCTTAAAGCAGGGACAAAAAAACGTGTACTAACTAAACCTTTTAAGTTAAAAACTGTTTTAAGGCATTTACATTTGTTTTTGCTTCTTTTACTCTGCTATAAAAGGGTAGAAATTATCATGAAATATGAGCGGTTTTACTTAATAACTGCATGGGGTTGGAGCGCATTTGTGCATTTGTTAATTTGGTCCTGGTTTGAATGACACTTCGTTTTTCGATTTCTTGGCTTTTTTCTACCAGCCAAATCAATAAAAGGATTTTGTAATTACGCATACATCAGATGACAGCTGAAGTTCTTTTTCCCAGTTCTTTGTGTTAGTCAAAACCATAGCAAATCAGTTTATGTCCAATTCCTTTCGATCACAAAATCAGCCCCTGGCGTGATGAAAACCTAACTAAACTACTCTCAAAGAGTTTTCAGTTTTTTTTTTATTTTGGGAAAACTGTCGTGTCTGACCAAATTCTGATTGTAATGAATGACTGGTGTTGGATATATATCTATATGTAACACTTACAGCATCACTGAGACTTTACGTTTGCGAAGCAATAATTTAACATGAAGAATACTTTCATAACGAAAATATTCTGGAAGTTCAAATTTCGGGCAAAGAATAAGGTCCGAAAATTCAATCGTTCAAAAAATTAACTTCCCAACATTAAAATGTCCAATAGTTTTGTAATGTACTTGACTTTGATTAATGATTTAATATCGCAAGCTTGGAAGCCTGGTGTGGTCAGGAATCCGTATTAATTATAGACTCAAAATACAACTCGAGTTCACCAAGAATACTTTTGTAAGCCGCCTTCTGGTATTGGGGATCTATATAAAACACAGTCTATTACTCTTTGTATAAGAATAGCGACTAATTTATAAGCACGTCATGCACGAGCGTTGATCCAGCTTAGAGGTTATCAATACATATACTTATAGGCAATAAACACTTGAACATACTTTGAAAATTCCATGCGTGGAAAAACTAGTTTACACTCTGTAAACTGAAATTCATAGGGGTTTTTTTTACAGGGTTTCTAAACTAGATTTACAGGTTATTTAGAGTATCTGCAAAACACTGTAACAGTCCATAAAATTAATTCTGTAAACGTCGTTTTACAAGATCTTTACGTACGTACTTTAAAAGATACAGTAAGTAACAGACTGAACAAATATTGTTGAGTTGTATTAGTAAATTCAACAAATTTTTTAATGTGTATTTAAGTGTCTCCTCGTATGTCTCGAAATTTATGGGGAAAAATGTTCGAAAATTTTTACCGAAATTAAATGTCCGAAAGTTTAAGATCCGAATGTTTTCGTAATTAAAGTATTGTAATATAAATTAGTACAATGTGTTTATATTTGTAATTTCTTTATCTGGACTATAGCAAATAACCTGTACCCCGAGTAGATAAATGTAATTGTAATGTCTTACTTAAAATTTAAGATGAAAAGTATATATATACAGCGCTCAGCAAACTTTATTGATATAAGTTGCATAAGAGTCTCGCAAATTACACAAACGAAGTTAGTTTTTCGAGATGAATCACTCACAGTCGCTTTAACTTCCTTTTCAAACAGCATTTTATTACAGCCACACTTTTTCTCCTCAGTTAATAAAATCCTTATGTTCTCTTAACTTAAACTAGCTCTGTAGTCTGTTATTTATGTTCTTAACGAAGAACTCTATTCTTTAAAATTTATTGAACTCATGAAAAAAAGTTAATGATGAACTGACATAAAGTAAGTGTTATTTGTAAAAGATTATGCACAATTATCAAAACGTGAGGCGATTTTTTTAGAAATGAGCTTAGGTGATTTAAGAGCGTTTAACTGACACATTTGCAATATTAAATCACTAAACTTAAAATAATTTTCTAAACAATAGCAAAAAAGATAGTTTTCTTGCTGCATTTTTTCCCTGTTACAAACCTTTTCTTTCAACACAATTTCTTTCCAAATACTGTAATGTGCATTTGTTGGTAAAACTTTCACTTTCGGCCGGTATTTTGGGATATTGACGTATCTGCGTTTACCTTTGGAAGGCAAGTTGCCAAGCACACCGACCGTATACGCAGTGGTGAATAGCGGAATCAGCAAATGGAGCAGAAGAATCGCTGCAATAACTGTAGGTTGTAGTCTTCCCGCCATTTTAAGTCCCTGTCTTGTATTTGCAGTTTTCCTTGAAGATCAGTATAGTTTCAGGGAATGAGCAAATTAGGAAAAGTTCAATAATTTATAGAAAATACCACACAAACGAATTTAAACTGGTGAATCTTCAACTTGGTTTTAATGGACGCATATTTTCAAGACAAAAATAAGTCTCTTGCGTCAATTATCGTATTAAGAGTTCAAGTTGCAAAACATATTTCTTTGATAGTTTCCTTGAAAACACTTTGTTGGCAATACAATACTTGAAAAAGAAAATCATTTCTTTGCAAAACAACTCAAAGGAAACATCTGTAAAGTTGTTTTCAAAGCATTTGATTAAAGGCAAAGATGTTGTTAAAGAAGCTTTTGTGCTTAGATATAATGTGGGTATTACGAAGGATATGAATTTCTTAAGTCTATTGATTTAGCTAGTACATTGGTTCCTGTTGTTCATAGATAGAAGGAACCAAACACTGACCCTAGTTTTTCAAAACCATGCTTTAATCAAGTTTAATGAATACATGATAAAGGAAGAGACAAAAAAGAAGAGTTACCAACTGTTTTTATCTACTGTTGCTAATTTTTGACAAAGAAAACTGAAAAAATGACATATAATACTCATACGCATATATACACCTACATACGTGCATGCATTAACACAAAACATACGTACAAACACACATACTTGTATAAAAAACGTAACATTTAATTTCACTGGGCATAAACAACTACAGTTTAGAAAAAATGTTAAGCCCAAGGATGTAAAGTATATCACAAGTTGTATAATAGATTTCTACGCCGACTTTAAGCCTTCATTTATATAGCAAGCTAGCGGAAGATTCTGCAAATATGTATTCTTATCATACACATCAACTATTTGTTTAGATTTTGCAGTCAACTAATAATACAGCTTGTAATAGTCCCATTAGTTCGTTACGTAAATTTTGACACCTCCTCAATCCTTGAAAGAACCCAGACATTTGGAATGCTGTTTGATTTTCATAGCCGCTGAACTTTTTCAAGTACTGACGGCATTAAAAAATAAAAGTTCAGCACTAGGAGGGCGAGTTTGCATCGCAGGCTAGTAAGTTGTACGCCGCCTTGAAATGTGATTTTACAAAATGTCTGAATTGTGCTGCTCTCGCTGTTTTAATCTAATTTTGTTTGTTGCCTGAAAAAGCCCAGTTTGAATTTTTTAAAAATCTCTGCGTAAAGGACAAACCCAAGTTAGATTAAAAAAGGGCTGATCAAAAAGTATCAGGCCGTTCGTAGTGCGTCTCATAAATGAAATAGATGAAAAAGTCTCGCATGACAGGATGACAGGTAGAGGGTTCACACAGTATCGTGTAAATAACTAATAAGGTTTATCGTTGGGTTGTATATTACAATGTATAACAAGTTAGAAAAGTACACAGAAAGTAAGTGAAAAAATGCATTGAACATGAGAAAATACAACTCATATCTTTAAGCAACCGTTCGTTAGCTATTTTATTTTATGAACAGATTTGAACAGCTGCTTGAGGCTTAACTGTAAAATACAAGTCACAAACAAGAGTATGAAAAGGTTTGTTGACTTTCTTACTCAAAAGGTAATTTTTTGACCAATCGGTATGAGCTCTATGTTATACTTTAGTTTATAGTTTATTTTTAAGGAGGTTTATTGAAATTCCTCGAAAGATTAACAGTAAGTGCAGAAATACTTAGATCACAAGACGAGAAAAACACCTTGCAGGACGAGTTTAGACTAAGAACTAAGCTTTATGGCGTAAACTTTACTGGTTGATTATATCATAGAAATCACTGAATTCTCTGTCGTTTATCGAGAGTGTGTTTTGAGTTTCGCTGCCGATAACTGAGCTGTTTTTCAGCTTGTGAAGATCACAAGTTTGCGCTGAACTCTAAACTTCCTTTGCTGCTCCAGAGTTGTCAGTTTCGGTGGTTTATAAGGTACACGGCTGCACACACTGAAACAAAGTACGTTCACGCAATTAATATTATCTTTCTTCGCGTAAGTAGTCATATAAACTATCGAATTTCTCCGTAGAAAAGTAGCAGCTCCGTAGAAATTGCACGAGTTTCTCCATAAAATAGTAACTGCTTCGCAGAAATTGAGTTTCTTCGTAGAAATTGCACGAGTTTTTTCGTAGAAAAGGAGCTGCTCCGTAGAAATTTAGTTTCTCCGTAAAAATAACAACCAAAGAAAAAATAAAAGAGTCGCTTGAATTTATTTTCAAATAGTGTAAATTCACACGTCATCTGGTGGAATCGTTACCAACAAAGTGTGAACTCACTTTTCATATTTGACTGTGAGGAAAAGCTGCGCAACTTAGAAATTTTGGCAATCACAACGCCAAAGTCACCTCCGTTCTTTGAGGAATTACAAAAGAATACTGTACTCAGTAGCTCAGGCAATAAGGCCTCTAAGTCGGGACCCGAAAAAAGTATATTAGAGAAACTCTTCGCAAGACAACTCTGAAATGCCCTCGTGCACGTTTTTGAGAGTACATCCCGAGATAATGCCTTCGAGCTTTAAACTGCTATCTGTAACAGTAGAGCTTGATGTGCCCTGGATCTGGATTGGTACAGTATTATGACTGCTTGAATGCTGGATCTGTTAGCCAAGAGGCATTGCAATCACGTCGCTGCTTGCCCTCTATGGTAGCTTTTAAATTCTTGGTCACTAATTTCTGATAGGCCCTCTTCTTTTCTCCAACTTCATACAGAAAGTAGAAACTGAGAGATCCGATAAGTATGTTAGCTTAAGAAACTTAAGATTAATTGAAATTTTTCGAATTTTACGTAAAAAAGTAATTACATAGCTAGCTGTTTTTCAACTAATAAATGCTACCCTTCAAATATTACTTGCTTCTAGTGTGTTTGAATAATGCCAGAACGTGATTATTGGTGCAGTTTTTATTACCTTTGAAATTGAAATCATTTCGTCGAGTACCTCGTATTAATTTTTTGTCAGGGATTATTGCAAAATTTCGCCGAGCTCTGACTCATCGACCGCAGCAAACCGCATCTTCTTCGGTTTTGGTCCCCCAGTTTAGTACCTTAACAGGCTGATTTTCATTTGTTATCAGACTTAAATTAAAGTTTTGCATGTTGCCACTGCCTGATGAGTTTTTGACGATAAAAATAAACAGGTTATTTGCAAGCAATAAATATGGCAGCTGATTCAGTGTTGTGTGACACTTTCAAAAGCGTGTCTATGTACTCTCTTATTTAGACATAGTTTTCTCACGCTCTCGGCCAATCAGCGCGCAAGAATCACTGGTTCTATTCTATCTAATTTTCTATCTATTTTATAATTACTTTTGTTAACACTTACTGCGTTTGCAGTATCTGGAGTACTTTGTTGATTTTGAATAAGCTCCATCAAAGACCAACTTTTCTAGCTCGCTTTCCGAAAAGCCTTGCAAAACAAGTGTCATTTCTTTCCGCTGTTGGCTCTTCAGGTTCAAATCTTCAGCCACAAAATTATCCAGGGAATTGAATCGAGAGTTAGGAGGCTTATCGGACATTTTCTAATTACTTTCAAATTTATAAAAAATGAATCACAAAGTTTACCAAAAGTCAAGTTTTACTGCGATTCATCGTATTGGAATTGACGTCATTTTCGTCTTCATAGCGCTACGCTATATAGCATGTAATAGCCAAATTATTCTATAAAGTTCAATGTATTACTTGCATGATCAGTTCCGATAGTGGTAGAGCCCTGGACTAGCAAGGTCTGTAGTGACCTAGGCCCGATTTCATCCTGCTCCATAGTAGCCTGGGTGCTAGTTGGTTGTTTTGTATATAAAAGTTTTCACACGGCCGTTGAAAATTACTTTTTTGAAGCGTTCGGGACTTAGTTGTGGCACGATATATGTAAGTATGTTTTAACAACCATCTGTAGTCTGTAGTTTTACACGAACTTCGTTTGATATTGACTCCGGTTTGCAAATTTGTCGAATTACAGAAAACGGATTCATTGTGTACAAGTATTTGTTTGTGCTGTTTATCCGCTCCGAACCTACAGCTGGGGTCATAGGTTCGATTCCCATCAGGAGCTAGTTTTTTTCCAAGTTATGTCGCAAATAACGGTGTCGATACATATTGAATTATTTAACTATTTCAGCTCTAAACACGTCAAGTGATGTGCATGTGTTGCTAAATTCTCCAAACTAGAGCCGATAGTTTTCTCAGAACCGGCTTAGGAGAATTTGATTTTTAAAAATCTTCATAAGTTGAGCTCTGTCTGGTATATTTCCATTTTCTCATTAATAAGAGTCTTATTTTGTATGAGTTTTGTAAGGAGAAGTAAGGTGTTGATAAACTGGCCCAGGCTGAAAAGGTAGGAGTGGTATATTTTTAATACCTTCGCAAACCTAGAAACTACGACCACAGGCCTACCATCCCAACGATGCGACCTCGGCCGAACGCCACGTTTTTATGTACAGCGCTTGGGTTGCACAATAAAGTCCATAAAATATAAGGTGAAAACACTGAAATAAAATTCAAAAATGGAAGTTAAGTGTGTCTGTAT